>PVJI01001925.1:0-160701 GCA_004026765.1 Micronycteris hirsuta
TTCAAAATAAAAATCCTGGAGTTTATTTGGAATTAAATATGTCAATTTTCTTGCTAGAAAAATCTGGAAAGTATTATATTTCATATTTTTATTCAAAGGATTATAATAATAATAATAATAAAATATCAAGAGGGTTTGATTTCTACCTCCAATATTTATAGCTAGCTATGTGATTGTTAGGTAAATTGTTGTCTGACTGTACTTTCTTATGTGAAGGTAACATTTACCAAATAGAGTGGATTTTGTGGGTAATAAACATGGTAATGCATGGAAAAGTTTCTCTTACAGACCTGATATACACTCTACAATTAATCGATGTTGTACCTCAATCTTTATATTTTATTTCAGATATATTATTTTATTTATAGAACATTTTCTGTTAATCATCATATTTTACAGTTCATGACCTTGGGTTTTTTAATTGGTTCTGGTTTCATAGATTCCTAATGGAAAGCAGTCAATACCCCTTTCTTCTTATTTTTTCCTTGAATTAAATTGGAACTTTTTGGAACTCTTCCATTACATAAAAAAACCTTTGTATGGAAAACAAATAAGTCATGTTTGAAACTTATCTAGGTAATTACAATCATGTCAGTGGGTAAATATGATAAAAATTGAATAGATATGCCCCAGAGTGGTTAAACCAGGAGATAAACCAGTTAGGAGTTTATAGTTCAATGTAAGGGTGAATAAGAACAATATAGAGTGCTTATTAAACCTACATAATCTAGGCCTATACTCAGAAACTGTTACTCCATTTTGTGACAAATATGATAAAATAATAAAATCTTAAGTCTTATTTATTCCTGAATATTGTTATTTATTACTAAACGCTAGAACTGAAGTTATTTCTCCATGAGTAAAAGACAGACACGGATGCAAATATGTCATGAAGAATTTTACAGGAAATAATTTGGAAACATATGTGTGTTTTATATGGGGTACTAACAGTTACCTCTCTCTCTCTTTTGGTTTTATTAATTTATTTGTAGAGAGAGAGGAAGGAAGAGAGAAAGAAAGGGAGAGAAACAACAATGTGTGGTTGCCTCTCATTTGCCCCCTACTGGGGACCTGGTCCATAATCCAGGCATGTGCCCTGACTGGGTATTGAACAGGCCGCCCTTTTGTTCACAGGCCGGCATTCAGTCTACCGAGCCACACAAGCCAGGGCTGTCGCCTCCAAATAGACTGTGGGCATGTTAGGACAACAGATGGTCTTTTCACCTGAAGACATTAATCTAAGGAAAAGAAATCATCCATCAGTTAAACTGAACAGGTGGTACTTTTCTGATTTTTCTGCTCCCTAGACTTCTCCTGCAACGCAAAGGCTAATTGAATTTTCCTTAAAATGCTCTTACGAAGGCAAAATGAAAACTGGTCAAGCAAAACAAAATAGCTAAAAAGAAAGTAAATTTAACATTGCCAATTTAGCAAATTGGGTTTGGGTAAACCATCTTGTTTCCTAGCCCTAATTGGGTTATTTCAGATCTTAATTTGAAAATGAACTTAAAATTCTTATAACTTATTTCACAGAAAAAGGTACTAAAACCAGAGGTAATTGTGGGTTAACTGAGGTCATAGAGAAAGTTGATGAGTCCAAGATTTCTGATATTTTATACTAATTTTGAACTTTACTAGGGAATCTAATTTTAAAGGTCCTTTCCTTAAAAAAACTGAAGGCTATAGTCCTTTGGTTGTCCAAATCACACCATCTTCTTAACAACTTTTTCCATCAACTTTGTTTGTCAAGATATGGTGGAAAGACCATTGTTCTAGAATTAAAAAAAAATCAGTTATTTTGATTCTGCAGTTAACTTTTAATTTTCTGTAGATAACTACGACTGTTATTTACCTATTGACTCTCTGCTGGAATGAGTCTTGCGTATTAAAGGTCACAGACTCTTTGGTCAGGAAGGCATTAGGAAGAAAAACCTAAGGAAGGTCTTAGAGGAAATGAGAAAGTTCAAGGAAGAGGGAAAAAACTTATTTTCAGTGTTTAATAGTATTCTTCCAGTAAAAGAAGACAATTGCAGCTCCATGCTCCACCTAGTTTGGATACTTTCAACACCAGCTTTGCTGCAGACCCTCGGAGAGGCCAACCAGGTGGTTAAATCTCCTTCTGCGGTTCCAAGCTCCAGCTCCACATTCCCACCTCCCTACCCGCAACCACCACCTAGCAGTCTAAGCATAAGTTATGGAAAGGAGGAGTCTTTGAGCTCTTACTTTGTTCTGCCAACACTGGAGGTAGGAGTTGCTGCCTCCTGTAATCTGTATATCTTGATTACTTTATGTGCAGAATAGAATTAACTCAGCAGGTTTTGTCCAAACAATGCACATTTATAAGAAAGGCCTTATTTTAGGACTGGCCCTTGACTAAGACCTTCTGGGAGATGAGTGAATGTGAAGCCCTTGGAATATTCTGTCTGATAAGAGTATTTTTGAATGTCTGAGGCCTTGGGGCATGAGATACCTGTTACATCCGGTAGTTTATGCTAATAATGTGAGTTAAGGTAAACACCTGTTTTTTACATCTGAGGCTGGGGTCTTGATACCAGTTTGATCAAATAGTCTATGCTAGCATTGTTGTTTATAAGGAATGCATGCCTACATTGACTGACTCCTTAAACAACCTTCTACAACAAGGCTTGGGTGAGCAACCTTGGTTGACAGTCCTTTCCATATGTTGTCACACTTCATTACTGGGACTGTTCCTAAGACTTCACTGGCAGAGGACACTTAGAATCTTGTAGCTGGTTTCTCCTGGGCTTCACACAATGTATCTTTTCCCTTTGTTGATTTTCATTTGTATTCTTTAACTGTAATAAACTGTAGCCACAGGAACAGTTTTCTGAGTCATGTAAATTGTTCTAGGAAATCATTAGGCCCTTAGGTTGGCCTTAGGGACGCCTGTCACAGCTCAGCTTCCTCTTGTTTGGCCATTCAGCCTTGATAACATCTATGTAATAAAATCTGGAATTAAATATCCACATGGTTTAAAATACTTTGAGTGTTTTATATTTTCATATTTGAACATTGACTGACATACTGTGCTAATTAATACCTTCAGGGCATAATTACTTATAGGTGTGATGAATGATTTTTAAGAGATAATTTTTATGATTCTGTGGTCTTTCCCCAGAAATATTTTTCTCTTTCTCACTGTCTGGGGCATGAGTCATGTGTTTCTCAAAGAAAAGTCACTATTAATATTTTCTTATTTTATGTTTTAACAGACAAAGATGCATTTAATCCTAGATTGATATAACAGACCCCAGCTCTTCACTCCAGAATTTCAGATTATTTCAGATACTCTGTGTTTTTATTTTCTCCAGTTTTATTGAATTAAAATTGACAAATAAAATTGTATATTCTTAAAGCATATAACATGATGATTTGATATAAGTACACTTTGTGAACTGATTACATAATCAGGTTAATTAATACATCCATCACCTCACATAGTTACCTTTTTTCCTCTCATGGTTTGGACTCTTATAAAATGCCCTCTTCACAAATTTCAAGTGTGCAATACTTGTGCAATACGTGTGCAATACTTGGACATTTGGATTGTTTTTATATTTTGATTATTGTGAATCTGCAATGCATATGGGGATGCAGTTATCTCTGAGATTCTGATTTTAGGATTCTCTTCTCTCCACATCTTTGTCAACATCTTTTTTCATTTGTTGTTGTGATGATAACCATTCTAACTGATCTGAAGTGATAGCTTGTTGAGGTTTTGATTTATATTTTCTTGATGATTAATGTTGTTGAACATATTTTCATATACCTGTTGCACACTTGTAAAATGCTTGTTCAGGTCCTTTGCTCATTTCTTAATCAGGTTTTTTTTTTTTTTTAACTATTGAGTTGTATGTGTTCTTTATATATATTGGACATCAATTCCTTAGGTATATGGCTGGCAAATATTTTATCCCATTCTTTATGTTGCCTTTTTATTTTATTGATGGTTTCTTTTACTGTAAAAAGGCTTTTTAGTTTGATGCAGGCTACTTATTTATCTTTGCTTTTGGTGTCAAATAAAAAAAATATTGCCAAGACCAAAGTAAAAAAATTTAACCCCGTGTTTTCTTGTAGGAGGTTTATGATTTTATTTCTAATGTTTATGTCTTTAATGAATTTGGAGTCAATTTTTGTGTGCAATGTAAGATAGAAGTCCAGTTTCATTTTAGCATGTAGCCTTTCCCACCCCTTTACTTTCAGTCTTCATGTGCCTAGAAATCTCAGGTAAGTTTCTTGCAAGGAACACAGTTAGGTCTTGTCTTTTTAGCCATTCAGCCACTTTATTTTTTTTGACAGCAAAATGTACTCTATCTACACTTAATGTGATTACATAGGGTAACGACTTACTAAAGATATCTTACTGTACTTTTCTGGCTGTTTCATAGTCCTTTGTTTCTTCTTCTTTCACTGTCTTCTTTTGTAAATTAATGATTTCTTATAATGTTAAGCTTTTATTTCCTTCTCTTTTCTTTGGTGTATTTACTGTAGGTTTATGCTTTGTGATTGCCATAAGGGTTACATAAAATTTCTTACAATAGTCTAAGCTGATAACAACTTAACTTGGATCAATAAGAAATTCTACACTTTTAATCCCCCCCACACTTTATGTTGTTGATGTTAAAATTTATATCTTTTTATATCATGTATCCATTAACAAATTATTGTAGTTATAGTTGTTTTAATACTTTTGTCCTCTAACCTTCATAGAATTTGAGACATTCAAGTTCATGAAGTTCGTAGGCCCCTGGGTAGATTTCGCTCACGAGATCATCTTCAATATATAATATAATAAAACTCTAAAATCAATAGCACCAAAAGAATTTTTAAAAATGTAGGATAATAGACATTACTCAAATAGAAGGGATCCCCTTAAAGCTATTCATTTACTCCTTGTATGTCTCAGTTTTCTTATGTTCAAAATGGTTAAATACTTACAGAGGTATTAAGAGGATTAAACGAAAGATGTGAGAAAAGCTTTTTATAAAATAGGTACTCATAAATTAAATTATAGACATTATTTTTGAGTACATATAATGTAGTTGTGAAGAATACAGGCTACGGGAGGTAGACTAAGGTACAGGGGGATAAGAGGTGAGGGATGGAGGCTTGACTTGAGGGGCTAGCACACAGTGTACAGAGATGTGTTGTAGAATTGTGCACCTGAAACTGGTACACTTTTGTGAACCAGTGTTACCCCCAATAAACTTAAAGAAAAAGGAAAAAGACCACTGGCTATGCAGTTCGATGAATGTGTTCAAATTTTGTTGTAAGAACTGAGTGACACTGGGATAGTAACGTGTTAAGCATGGAGGCCTCCTATAGAGTGGTTGTTCAATAAATGTCAAGTTACCATTAGTAGATTATTCGTCAGTTGCTATAGGTTCTGTATCTTCATGCGTAGAGAATGCTGTTTCCTATGTCCCATTTACAAATAAAAGTTCAGCTGCCTTGTCTCTGCCCCTAGATCATCTACTCACTTATAATAACTGAGGATTTCCTTCTTAACTTCAATATTGACATTGCTGAGTTATCAAAGGCTCTCATTAAGATGTTAAATGTTAATTTTTATAGTAAAGATGAAATACATTGACTTAAAATAATTTCCCGTTTGGTAAACCTTAAAATTCTTAATAATTTTGGATAGAGAAAAAATTTTTTCCTGATAGTGAAAGATTTACAATTATTTGTGCACGTCAGAAATAACATTTTGCCAAGTTTTTTAGGTAGTTAAAGTGACAAGTAACAATTTTTGCATTTAGTTTGACTGATGTTCAGGTAAATTTAAAAATAATTTTCATTTTACTGATGGTACTATCAATGTAATGAAGAGCATGACTTGTTTGTCGATGATTTAGCAGCAGGTTTGTTCACAATCTATGAAATACACAGTTGGATGTTTTCTAACACTACCTTTTGTCGGGAAACAAATATCATGCAATCTATAGGAAGGCAGATGCCCAAGACATCAGTTTAGCATTGTCAATACACTTGTTTTAGTATTGATGTGTTGCTGTGAAATCAGTGATGTATAAAACTACCATATTGCCTTGGTTCTAATTAAAAAGCACAGTGGTCTATGAATATTAATGTGAGGGATTCCAAAGAACTAAGGACCCAAAGGTGAAATCAATGAAGACATGAAAATAATCAAAAAGAGCTATGGATTATGAGTAGGAAAAGTGTACTGACTATACACCAGGCATGGCTGGCTGTGCACATTGGGGAGTGATTACAATCATGTACATTAGAATAAAAGTATCGATGATTTTGACAAGAATGGTAGCTGAATCTATTTTGAAAGTTCAAATTGGATTGGATTTGGATTGTCAGAAAAAGAGAAGAATCTAGTATGACAAATTTTGTTTTGCATTTCGAACTGGAAGGATTGAGTTGCCATTTGCTGAAGAGTAGAAGACAAGAGGGAGAACAATTTGAGAATGGAGTTAAAATGGTATTCTGTAAAGATTGCTATGCATCTCATTTTCCTACCCTGATTGCTGAAGATTGTTTACTCAATCTTAAGATCAAGCATCTGTTCATAACAATACCTGATTAAGTTCCTCAAATTTGGATCTGATGAATATGAATAAGAACAGAGAGTCCTTTGTTGAGAAAAATTGGATCTATTCTATATATTATAATTTATAAATTATGTTTAGTTTACTCAGTAACTGTCACTCTGGAAAACCATAGAATGGGGCTCTGTATCAATATTTAGTTTTTTATTAATATCTAGTGAAATGTAGAAAATTATTCTATATTTTCATGATGAGGTTAATATATTATTTTTCTTTTAAGGTCTTCTTCCTCTTACTTAGCATGTGCATTAACCTGAAATTTCTTGAAATTATCTCTCTTAATTGCTTGTAGAGACTTTTCTACCTTCAATGTGCTCTACTAGATACTAGCTACCTGATCTTTATTTAAACTGGAAATATCTCGATTTGTTGCTATTGTAACATAAACGTGTAACATTGATTTTTGGTATCTGTTTCTACATTGTGCCGGCCAGTGCCAAAGGGGGGCATTTTAACCTTCTTTGAAATTAAAAAGTAATTTGCTGATTGCAATGTGAGCTAAATTATGATTTTTTTTCATTAGGCAGAAACTTGGTCATATAGTTCCTATGTTGCAATGTTAAATTTACTCCCTGTTTATAAATTCAGTGAGTTTATAAACACATCAGTCTTAGTATCATATAGGAAATATCAGATTATCAAACTGGTAAATAGAACACTGTAATTCAAGCAAACCTTGCCTTATATCAAACTCCATGTTCTTTCTATTGCCCCAGATATCTCTAGCATGCATCTTCGGGACTTTCCATAGACCAGAAGGAGGAAAAAGACAAGAAGATGCCTAAAGATGTTCAAGTTATGATGATTTCAGTCAAATTCATCAGTCAAGAATGTACTCAAAGATGATTTTCTGTAATGCTATCATTATGAGTCTATGCTCCATTTTTTTATGTAATTTACTTGGGAAGATCCTTAATTGCATAATCTTCTTATCATTGCTCTTGTATTACTAACCTGAGGCAATGGAATCATTGCTCAAATACTGCTGATACTACTCTTATAATATATGGCAATAGTCAATCTTTCTAAAAGCTAACAATTACAGTACAAGATAAAATAAGAGTAGAGAATTGCATAAATTTAATTGTAGAAGAACCAAAGCTCACTTAGTCCAATGTCTTAATTTAGCATGGGAGAGACTGAAGTAAAGTCAAACTACTCGCTAAACCCAGACATTCTGACTGTTGTTTTTCCTACACCATCCTGGAGTTTATTTATGTCAAGAGAAGTGCCTTGAGTGGCTTGACAGAGGAAATGTTTTCTGTTCATCTGATCCTGTTTAGCATTGCTTTTGTTCGAACCCTTGGGAAACCGCACTTCCTAGCTTGTTAAGCAGATCATATGACTATTGTTGATAAAGAAGTTGTGAGCACAAAGGCCATTTGACACCCAGGGCCTAAAGTACTGGAAACACCCTGTGGAATTATTCAAATTTTCTCTTCCTTTGCAGCAGGTATGTTTGAAGAATCTTCCTGTTGAGCTGGCAGGGCCAGGACATTAAAGCAGTTTGCATTTGTGCTGCCTGAGGGCAGCTTTCTTTGGCCTTTGGTGAGTGAGAAATAAACTCCGGCTGCCTTAAGCCACTGAGATTTGGGGTTGTTTGCTATCCAAGCAGAAGCCTATTCTATCCTGACTAATTGAAGTACTTAAACATGCTAAGGGAGTACTTCAAGATGCTAAATTGAAGCACTTAAGGATGCCATATCTTTGTGAACACTGGAGTCAGAAACAAACAGGGATTTACAAACTCTCAAATCCCTGACTTAGAGTCAGATGCAAATAGACAGCCTTCAAACTGGGGGAACCGTTATTATAAATTGAAAGCATGCTACGTGGGACCTGGAATCTCTGATTTTACAAGAAATACTTTTTATTCCTTTTTAGGTTCTACTTCAACTTCTACTGCAACTCCAATGTCACATTTAGGAAAGGAGAAATGCATATTAGAGGCGTAAAAATAGAATTCTCTCCTTGAGTAGACACTCCCTGGTTTGTGCACAGTCTCTCATTCTCTTTTTAATTTTAGCAAAGTACATTTGACAAGATTATTCTGTCTGTGAAATGCTGTCAGTGAGAAAAGTAGAGCTGCTTTATTCTGGGAAAATGCTGTTAGTAATGATAGTCGCAGATCAGCAACACTGTAATAAGGTATTGAAGGATAATCAAATGATGCTTGTGGACTAGCAGTGTGATTAAAGAATCAATCATTGGCTCTGGGAGAATTACATCAGTCTGTTTAAAGTAGTTTAAACTTACTGAGATATAAACTCTTATTTTAAAAGTCATTTGTATAATAGACTGAGCATTTTTTAAAAATATATTAATAATTAGGTGATTTTTTGATAACAGAAAACAATTGACATGTATACTTAGTAAATAAATATTGGTTTTAATTTGTCTCAGCAGTGGGAACATAGCTTATTAAAGAACTCCTTTCCTTGGTATGATGACTTGGGTAGAAGATGACTGTTTACAATAAATTTAGAAGAATTAATAACTAAGATTTGCTTTTAAAAATATTTAAGAATTTTATAAAATTTCTACCTCAATATAACTGGAAACTGTTTGTGATGTATTTGCTAAGCAAACATGCCTTTTGAAGGGTTTTGGAGTCCTTTGCATGCCAGGCATCTTAAGTACCTGTATTATTCTGCCTTGTATCACTGAGCCTTCAAGGATAGTCTGCCAGGCAATTACAGAAGTTAATAAAAATGGTTTTAGCATAGTTATTCATCATATTTGGGAACTCAGATCAGGAACTTTTTGTCATCTTGCATGTTGAAAAATCAGTTTATGTGTTGACTGCTTCTTCCTCCCTAAGCAAGTACTTTGAAAGACAAAGTTTTATAATAAAGGGAGGGAGTTTATTCAGGGTGTTATTATGCTGCCAGGCTAAATTACTCCAAAATCTTTGAGTCTCTTTATATACTTTGAATCTCTTTATATACTAAAACACATGGCATTTCAAAATGTGACTTGTCATTATTTTAACCCTTAGGTTCACTAAGAAATTACTTTTAGAAGTTGTCTAACTTGTGCCGTGTTTCTGTGATGTCAGTTCTCCGTTTTTTCAGTTAGTGTTTGATCTCTGTCAATTAAGATACCTAACTTCACTTTGTCAGTGTGTTAGAAGGTCATCACTACTCTGTGTTCACATGGCTTATTCTGTGTTTTCAGAAAATGCCTCCTTTCTTATGTAAATTGACTGTTAACATGGAGTTTTAAAACCATTTTAATTGATAAATCCACTGTTTCCCCTTTGTGAATTAAACACACTTTCATGTGAGTAGAGAGGATAGCACACTCCAGTTCAAAGAGGCTCAGAATTTCACCTACAAAAAGTCATCTGGTTTTAAAACCTCATTTAAGCTTTATCTGGCACTACAAAATCTCAAAATCCTATACACTGCTTTCAAGTAGAAAGTAATGGAATTTCAATTTTACTACATAGATTTCTTAGTGATGCTTGAAGAGTTTGATCTAACTAGATAAGTGAATTAAAGGGTTGAAAAAGTAAGTACAAGGAATAAATTTTGTGTAGGTGTATGCTGGGTTATTTAATAGAAAACATTTGGTAGTAGTTGTATATCTTTTCTAGAGAGAGAAGAATTTTATTTGAATTGTAACATGAGTCATTAGATACAGAAAATAATTTGCTGACATGTGTTAAATACGTTGGGAACAAATTCTTCATGGAGGTTGTTAAACAGCTTTCCGTGGAAGTCAGCATTTTCTATGGAATCACACAGATAAAATTCTGAATGGAAAGAAGTATATAGGCTCCAAGATCATTTAAGGGCTGCAATAATTTTTCCTTGCATTCCATTTGAAATGATTTTGGAATCTATGTGCCCTCTTACATATTTGTAAGTTTTCATCTAAAAATTTTCATTATAGGTTTAAATAGTTCCCAGAGACGTAATTTTTGGTATATTGTAAATTTTGACATTTAAAAATACAAGTGTTACATCATTTAAAAAAATATAACCAGTGGAATCTAAACACCAGACTGACTTGATAACTGCCACCACTCAAGTTTAAAAGAAAACATGCCAGCATATAATTAACATTCAGAATTTTACATCTTCCTTTCACCCCTAAACTTTATTTCCATTCTTCTTCCTTTACAGACTATATATCCTAATAATTTAAATGATTTTAAATCAATTAATCTTCATGGAATTTCTTCACGTAATAAAGCAATTAGTTTAAATGTCATTATAATTACCTTAACCATACATATCTAAGACTAAATAAACAGTTTAATATTTTGTACAATTAAAAGTTTTTAATTGTTTATTTTAGAATTCTTGTATAAAATTTTAATATCTATAAATTCATATATGTATATGTTCATGTAGAAATATGTTGCAATTTTAAAGTAAATTAATTTTCCTTTTTTAAAATTATTGTTGTTCTGTTACTGTTGCCCACCTTTTTCCCTGTTGCTCTCCTCTACCCCACCCCCCACCCCCACAGTCAGTACCCCCAATTGTCTGTGCCCATGAGTCCTCTATTCGTGTTCTTTTTCTTGCCCCTTCCCCTTCTTTCCCCATATTACCCCTCCCTTCCCCTCTAGTTACTGTCAGTTTGTTCTTTATCTCCATATCTTTGCTTCCATTTTGCTCATTTGTTTGTTTTGTTGATTAGGTTCCACTTATAGGTAGGATCATAGGGTCTTTCACTGCCTGGCTTATTTCTCTTAGCATAATACTCTCCAAAGTAAGTTAATTTTTTTTGACAATAAGTTATGAAGCATTACATCTTTTTTAAGGATTTAAAAAAACACTACAATTATGGCCCGGCTGGTGTAGCTCAGTGGCTTGAGTGCAGGCTGGGAACCAGAGGATCCCGGTTCAATTCCCAGTCAGGGCACATGCCTGGGTTGCAGGCCAGGTCCCCAGCGAGGACCATGTGAGAGGCAACCATACATTGCTCTTTCTCCCTCCTTTCTCCTCTCTCTAAAAATAAATAAAATCTTAAAAAAAACCCTCAAAACACTACAATTATGATGAATACACAACCAAAAAAACTGCTTTAAAAGGTTTAATAAATAATTATTCAAGATAAAAGTAAAATATGTTGGAAATGAATCTCTTAATGAAAGGAATACTTATCAACATTCCTCAAGGATTTAATAAAGGGGAAATTTCAAATCCATAAAAACTAATTAGGTCACTTGCTAACTTCTTATTTTGTTTTTGCTTATAGATAGAAAGTATAAAATAATGTTTTAAAAGATGAAATAAGGAGTGACTCTAATTGAGCTAATTTGTGATGTTACTTGGTAAAATAAATTTCAATTGTGTTTTTGAAAAACATCTAATTCGAAAGAAATTACATAAAATATTTATCTTTGGAACTTATTCCATCTTAAAAATGTTTGTTTTCTAGTAATACATTTCAGCTACATTTAAAAGAATTGGCATCAATAACTTACACTGTTTCAGCTGTTTTGCTCTTTAGATTTATCCTAATAATGGGTATTAAAAATAGCTAAGAAGAAATTCCTTCCTTGTGCGATAGCATGTTTGGAACTGGAGACTATTATGCTGAGTGAAATGCATCATTTGGTGAAAGACAAATACTATATGATGTCACTTTAAGAGGGATCCAATGAACTAAATAAACTAACCAGAGACATAGATTCATTGAACAGACTGAAAGCTGCCAGAGCAGGGAAGGGGGTTATAGTGGTAAGAAGTGGAAGGAACTAGTCAAAGAACATGTATAAATGACCCACGGATATGAACAACAGTGTGGGGAATGACTGGGAGCGGGGGATGGGCTGGGTGGAGGAGGGAAAAGTGGGAAAAATTGGGACAATTGTAGTAGAATAAATAAGAATACATAAATAAAGTTCAAAAAGAAAAACATGTAAAATAAAATATAAGAAATACCTAAGAATAAGTAGCAATCTGTTTTTATATGTATACATGTATTTAAACCTGGTGCTTCTTTGCTCTTATGTGAACCTCAGAAATTACATTCTTTTTAAAATAATGAAAAATGGAAATGGAAATTGCTAAATAAAAATGGCTATTATTTCTACCACAATATTCTACTGTATACTCCATTTTGAGGCTAATACAAATAGTATTAAGTGTGAAAGATAAATCAAAGAAATGCTGTGGATTCATGGTAAATCTATTATTATTATTGTTGTTATTATTATTATTATTATTATTATTATTTTAGAAAACATTTTTGGTTGGGCCACATAGAAGTTTTCATGTTGAAAGAAATGCTCCATAATAAGATTCCAAATGGCTAGGAGATATATTTGGTATGAAAAGAGCTGTTCAACTCAGCTGAAGAGAATCAATTGTGGAATGAAAATATGGTTGTCGGTAAGAAGTCTTTTGAAGGCATGGTAAGAAGTGGAAACCAGGGAGTTGTAGGACACCATTAGAGCAATGTTTGCATTGAGAGTGAGTTGGATGTGATTCAATGAGTTGGGTGTGTGTGTATGTGTTTGTATGTAAGAGAGGGGGAAGGAAAGGAGGGGCATGATGTAGTTTCTTAGTTTTTCACCTAACTAACTTAAAAAATGATGTTCCCATAAGCTGAGATGAGAATCTCTGGCATAAACGAGTTTTGGAGAAAGTTTTGGGAACAGATTGCATCCCTGCCACCTTGACTTAACTGAGGGATATCGTTTTAATAGATTCAGTATTTGCTTGGTGTCTGATATTTTGAGATGTCTGAACTGGCAACATACATTTAAGAGTCATCCTGGCATCCAGTAAGAAGACCTTGGATAAGCAGTCAAACTTACACACGTAAAGAAAACTTGGAAGACTCCATGGTAGGGAGTGCAATACCACAAAAGTCAAATATCCACCAATCTTCTTTGGATTTCTGGATCTGTATCACTAATTACTGCCAGAACTCTGCTCAGATTCCCTGCCCCTGGCTTCAGTGTAAAATCATAAAATTTAATTTGCTATTTTCCTATTAATAAAGTTTTCCTCTTCTGAATTCTCTTCATAGTTATAGTTTTTCTTTCAGTTACCCAGGCTCAAATCTCTTTGATTAATCCATCCTATTGCCTTCTGCTTTTTCTAATATCAAATCAGATATTAAGTTCAAAATTGTTTTTCTTATGTCTTTCTTTGTTTTTAATTATCTCACCCCTACCTTTACATATCTCTCTAAATGAACTGTTTACCATCTGTTCTCCTTATATTACTTTCATATTAATCTTCCTAGAAAATGATTTGGATCATATCAGCTTCCAATAAGAACACTGAATTTTTTTTAAATTATTTTAAAAAACTCTTCGTATACTAACTAGAAAAAATCACTAAATGTTGGTTAGTTTTTAGAAATGTGTATTTTTTTCAGTTAAATAACTTACAGACTTGCATATTTAGCTTTTCCTTATTTTTTACAACAGGGAAAAACATTTAATCTTATCTTTAGACCAATAAACTTTATGAACATAAACGAAAATCCATGACAAAATGTTAGCAAATTAAATCTAATGTATAAATAATATATGCATTATGACCAAGTTGGATTTATTACAGTCACAGAAACCTAGTTCAACATTTGAAAATCAAGCAATACAGCTCATCACATCAACAGACTAAAACAAAAAATCATATGATCATGTCAAATGTTACAGAAAAGCATTTGAAAAAAATCCAACACCCTTACTGATAAAAATTTTCAGCAAATCTAGAATAGAGAAACACATTCTCAATGGGGTAAGGAACATCTACTAAATACTTACAGTTACCAAGATACTCAATAGTAAGAAACTAGATACATCACATTAAGTTATCAGCATGTGAAGAATGCCTTCTCTCACCACTTCCATTCATTGTTGCACTGGAAGTCCTAGCTAATGTAATAAGATAAGAAAATAAAGTAAAATTTATATAGATTAGGAAGGAAAGAATATAATTGCCTTTGGTCACAGATGACATGGTTGTCTATGTCAAAAACCCCAATGAATCAATAACAAAGACAAACTTTTAAAACTTATAAACTGTTGTAGCAAAGTGGCAGGTTAATGTACAAAAATAAATTGCTTTTCTATTACCAACAGTGAACAAATGGAATTTTAATTTGAAAACACAATATTATTTACATTAACATCTATAAAATAGGAATCAATCTAACAAAACATGCATGAGATCTATATGAAGAAAATTACAAAACTCTGATAAAAATCAAAGAAGATCTAAATAATTGATAATATATTTTATGTTCATAGATAGTAAGACTTATTATTGTTAAAATATCACTTCTTACCAACTTGATCTATACATCCAATACAATCCCCCCAAAAATCTTAGAAAATTATTTTATGCCTATCACCAAGTTGAATCTCAAGTTTATATGGAAAGGCAAATGCCCCAAATAGCTAACACAATATTGAAGGAGAATAACAGAAGTGGAGGACTGATTCAATCCAATGTCATATTTGCTATAAAGACAATTAAGATATTTGGTGTTTAGATAAAAATAGACAAAGAGATCAATGGAAAAGAATAGAGAGCCCAGAGAGAGATCCACATTATTATAAGTAAACTGATATTTGACAAAGGAACAAGGGCAGTTTAATGAATAAAGAATAGTCTGTCCACCAAATGATCCTGGAACAACTGGTCATCTCTATGCAAAACAAACAGAAAAACTTCCCAAACAATCTAGACAAAGCTCTTACACATAGACATGTATCTTATACCTTTCACAAAAACTAATTGAAGATGTGTCATTGAACTAAATGTAAAATTCAAAACTATAAAACTTCTGGAGAATAACAGGAGAAAATACAGATGGCATTGGTTTTGGTAATGTTTTTAGTCACAGTGCCAAGAGCACAACTGATGAAATAAAAAATTTCGTAAGTTAGCTATTACTAAAATTAAAAAAAAATGTTCTGTGAAAGGCACTGTTATGAGAATAAAATGACAAGTCACAGACTGGGAGAGAATCTTTGTAAAACTCATAATAAAGAACTGGTATCCAAAATATGCAAAGAACTCTTGTCAACAAGAAAACAATCCAATTTTTTTAAAAAAACCCTGAACATATTGTACAGGCCCTGACTGGGAATCTAACCTGCAACCTAGATATGTGTCCTGACTGGGAATGGAACTTGCAACATTTTGGTGCACATGATGATGCTCCAGCCAACTGAGCCAGATGACTAGGACAACAAATAGCACAGTTAAAATGGGAAAAATATGTAAGCTGACATCTCACCAAAGATGATATACATATATAAAATAAACATACAATATACCATAAAGGCATGGCAAGTAAAAACAACAATTAGATACCTTTAAACATCTAATAGAATGGCTGAAATCCAAAACTTTGACAATATCAAAGGCTGGTAAGGATGTGGAGCAGCAGAAACTCTTGTTCATTACTGATGGAAATGCAAAATGTTACAGCAGTTTGCAACGCAGTTTGGCTTTTCTTACAAAACCAATCATGCTTCTTGGTACTCACCCAAATGAGTTGAAAACTTATGTCCACACTAAACCTGCACACACATGTTCATAGCACCTTTATTCATAAGTGCTAAAACTTGGAAGTAATTGAGATGTCCTTCAACAGATAAATGGATGAATAACCTGTGTTATATCTATACAATAAAATATTTCAGTGATAAAAACAAATGAGTCACAAAAAGGCATGGAGAAATCCATGCAGCTTTTCAAATGAAAGAGGCCAATCTGACAAGGCTACATACAGTAGCATTCCAACTATGTGATGTTCTGAAAAAGGCACAACCATAGAGACAGTAAAAAGATTAATGATTGACATTTTAGGAATAAGAAAGAGGGATAAATATGCAGAGTACAGGAGATTTTTATTTATTACAGTGAAGTTATTCTGTGTGATACTGTAATGGTGAGTATACGTATATCATCAAACATTTGTCAAAATCTATAGAATGTACAAAACAAAGAATGAGTCCTAACAGAAATTATGAACCTTAGTATCTAATAATGTATTAATTTTGTCTCATTAATTGTACAATGTACCACACTAATGCTAGCTGTTAATAATAGGGAAACTGCTGGGGAAGATAGAAGATATAGGAAGAGGGGTTTGTGGACATTCTTTATATTTTTACTCAGTTTTTTAAACTTTAAAACATGCTCTAAAATGTCTGTTACTTAAAAAAAAAAAAGTGCTACAGCTGCCCAGCTGGAAGTCTTATTAGCAAATAAGACAGGTTCCATTGCTAGTCTCCTATGGTCCTTACTATATCATACATGGAAATATTCCGAGTTTGTTTTTGGATACATTCCTAGATATCCATCTGTTTGGAGGCTTTATATCAAGATAATAAACTGTTGTAAAGATGAAGATATATTGCTTTAAATATCATCCAGGCCAAGATTTTTATCTTACTGATATGAAAATACATACAATAATGAATCATAAATATTCAAACCCACTTACCTATTGCCTTCTTTTTCTGTGGAAAAAAATACAAATTGAGACTGTGTTTCTATTTCATACTTCATGGATGCAAATATAAGTTGAAAATTTCTATTAAGAAGTTGGTAGAAAACTTTACCAAATATGAACCAAGATTGACAATCTCTGTCTTTGGCATGGGTCCTGATCTTTGCACTCTGCACTGATGTGCAATGAGTCCCTCCTAGGCTTTTGATTTTGAAAATTAACATCTATTTCTTTTTTAAATCATTTCAGTAATTCCTTTTTTATTAAGTTTATTGTGATGCCTTTGGTTAATAAGATTATATAGGTTTCAAGTGTGCATTTCTGTGATACATGATCTGTATATTGCATTGTGTGCCCACCACTCAAAGTCTAATCATCTACCATCACCATGTATTTGGTCCCCTTTACCCTTTATTACCCCATCCCCCTTTCCACTGGTAAGAATCGTACTTTTGTCTGTGTCTATGAGCTTTCAGTTTTACAGCCCACATGTGAGTAAAATCATATGGTTCTTAGCTTTTTCTGACTGACTTATTTTGCTTAGCACAGTAGTCTCAAAGTCCATCCATGTTGTCACAAATGGCAATACTTCATCTTTTCTAATGGCTCAGTAGTATTCCATTGTATGTATGTACCGCATTTTCTTTATCCAAACCTCTATTAAAGGGCACTTTACAATGTACAAGTTTACATTATCACCTACAGTGAGTGAGATTTCTTTTCTCCACAAACTCCCCAACACTTGTTATTACTTGTCTTGTTGATCATAGTTACTCTAACAGGCGTGAGGTAGTATCTCATTGTAGTTTTGGTTTGCATTTCCCTAATAGCTAGAAAAGTTAAGCATCTTTTCTATATCTGTTGATCATTTTTATGTCTTTTTAGGAGATGTGTCTGTTGAGGTCCTTTGTCCATTTTTTTAAGTGGATTTTTTGTTTGGGGTTGAGTTGTATGAGTATGAGTTGTATATTCATTATATATTTTGGATATTAACCCTTGTCAGGGCTGTTGTTTGCAAATATCTCCCACTTGGTTGGTTGCCTTTTTGTTTTGTTGTCAGTTCCGTTTGCTGTGCAGAAGTTTTTAGTTTGGTATAGTCCCATTCATTTATTTTTGCCTTTACTGTTCTTGTCTTTGGGGTTTAATTCACCTTTATTTCCTTCTAAATACTTTATTATTTCAGGTCTTACATTTAGGTCTTTGATCCATTTTGAATTACTTTTGTATTTGGGGACAAACTGTAGTTAAGTTTCATTCTTGTGCATGTGGCTTTCCAATTTTTCCAGCACCATTCATTGAAGGAGTTTTCTTTTCTCCACTATATGTTTTTGGCTACTTTGTCAAAAATTATTCACCAACACATATGTAGTTGTATTTATGGACTCTCAATTCTGTTTCATTGGTCTGTGTGTCTGTTTTTCTCCACATACCGTGCTATTTTGATTACCATTGCTCAGTAGTATTAAATGTAATTTGAAGTCAGATAGTGTGATACCTCTGGCTTTGTTCTTTTTTTTTCTCAGGATTGCTTTGGATATTAGGGTCTTTTGTGGTTTCATACAAATCTGAATATTTTTTGTTTTACTTCTTTAAAAAAGCCTCTGAGATTCTGATAGGTGTTGCATTAAATCTGTGTATTGCTTGAAGTAACATGGCCATTTTAACTATGTTGATTCTTCCAATTCATGAATATGGAATATCTTTCCATTTTATCATGTCTTTTTCAATGTGTTTTAATAATACATTTAGTTTTCAGAATATAAGTTTTTCACATCCTCTATTAAGTTTTTTTCCCTTAATTTGTGGCACAAAAACATAAAAGGGGAGAATATAAAGGTCTGAATTTGTAAAGGGAGATGGAGATGAGATGCATTCAAATGAAAAGACTACTATAAATATGAAAAATTCTTTTTCATAAACCTAATGGCAACCACACACAAAAATCACAAAACTGAGCCACATAACTTAAAAAAGAGGGAACAGAGGAAAAAGATATGGCATACCACTAAACAAAACAACAGACAGAGACACAAATGAAAAGAACCAGTGGAGACACAAAGCTACCAGAAAGCAAAAAGAAAATGGCTATAAAAAAACCCCATACATCAAAAATTACCCTCAATGAAATGGACTAAATTCACCAATAAAAAAAGTACAGAACCCAACTATATGCTGACACTTTCAGGAGACACAATTTAGCAATAAAGACAGAAATAGACTTAAAGTGAAAGGGTGGAAAATAATTCTCTGATCAAACCATGTCCATAAGAAAGCAGATGTAGCTATATTTATATCTGACAAAATAGATTTCAGGATAACAAAGGTAACAAGAGACAAAGATGGACAGTTTATAATGATAAAGGGACACTATATCAAGAAGACATAACACATCTTAATATATATGTACTCAATCTGGTAGCACCAGAATCTATAAACTAACTACTGTAGAACTTAAGAGAGAAATGGAAAAAAACAAAACAAAACTCCACAATCTAGATAAATACAGTTCTAGATAAATCATGCAAACAGAATATCAATAAAGAAATACCAGTCTTAAACGACACATTAAACCAAAAGGACATAATTGACATTTACAGAGTTTTTCATTGCAGAACATCAGATTACACATTTTTCTCCAGTGCACATTGAACATTCTCAAAGATAGACCATATGTTGGGACACAAAACTAGCCTCAACATATTTAAGATGACTGAAATCATATCAAGCATGTTCTCTGACCACAATGCTTTAAAATTAGAAATCAACATCTATTTCTGGTGCATGCTTTCTGCCATAGGTCTTATTGCAACATATTATCAGGATCACTTGCTTTCTAAAGACTTCTGTGCTCGGAACAGTACTATATCCTTAGTTATAGGCAAGAGGATCCTTACTCTGGACTCTGGCATTGAGGTCCCCACATATTTTCATGACCAATGCCCATTCAAGCCCAGGGAAATGCTTTTCTAGATCTCAGTCTTTATCTTAGAAGGAAAACATGACTGTGTCTGAATGTCTAAAGGATGCAGATTGTGACCCAGTCTTTCTTGCAGATGGATAATGCATCTAGGTGCTGGAGGACTGGAGGAGCTGAAGAGTTTGTGTAAGAAGAATGACCAATTAACTTGTCAAAAGGTCATCTTACATAGCACATATGCAATATATTCTTGAATAATAAAGCATCTTTTTCCAGTAGTATAGACCTTACATTTTTCTTGCTTCTCTTCATTTTCTGCTTTATATCTCTAAAGATATTCTTGAATTAGCTCAGTCTTCAAAACACTTGCATGTGGTGGCTGAAGAGTGTTTTTCACATGAAAGAATTTGGTATTACTCAAATCTATTTGTCTATACATAACATCCGTGGACCATGAAAGGAGGATGGTGCACAATGTTGGCTTATTGGTGTTATTAAAACAAGAGCAAGAGCAAAACATAGCTCACTGATGATATTTTCTTATGTCTTTAAGTGTAATTGTTTTAGGGAAGTCAAGAAAATCCATTCCATACTTTCTGGTATTGCATGAGAGAAGAAAATTTAAGAAAAATGTTAAAAAAATGAAAGCTAAATGAATCCTTAGGTGAAAACTAAGAGGAAGTTTCAGAGACATGGTAGTAGAAAACAGATTAGGAGGCATGAGAGGGGGTCACATGATCTTTACTGACACGGTAAGAAACCCTGCTTATGTTTATTTATATTAATAATTTTTGTATTTATTTAAGGTGAAATTACGTATGCATTTTTCACTGTTTCTCTAATGTACAATTTATATGTTTAACTGTTGTAAGTTAAGGAGAGTATCAAATAACAAAAAAACCTGTCCCATTTTTTGAAAAGTTTTGAAAAAAAAACCAATTATAACATTTATATATTCCCATTTTAATTCTATAGCACAGATCATTCTTTTGGGAAGAATAAATATTTACAGCTGAATCAACAATTCAGAACATACCAGCAAGCACCAGATTAATTAAAATTACATACTATTGAAAAAAAATAGACTCAGGGTCAGAAACAAACATAAAAGTTCACATTATTTGTAAATAGAGACATGAGAAAATTATCCTATACATTTTCAGTATTCAAATAAATAATAAAAGATGGTAATGTCAGTATCCTCCCATTATCTGAAATTTATCCTTTAACATTCAAACTGAAAATTTGCCCATTAGGCCTCAACCTTGAAAGAATCATAGAATTAGATAACCAATTCCTTCCTTCAGAAAACTCTCAAAAACTGTTTCCTGAAATATTTATTGACATTGTACTGTTACTATCCCCCAAATTAAAGGTGTTAATCTCCTTTCTCTGGATTATTTTGTCTGCTCAGAATCCACAAGTGTACCTGTATAGAACCTCCTAAATCTTAACATAAAAAGATTTAGAAAAAATAAGACAAAACAGTTTTCTCTTATATTTCCCATATTAGAACTAATTATTTATAGTTATATGTAGTTATATATATTTCTTACTCTATCATTATCTTAATTATAGTATTATTATTGGAAATAATAAAGTAAAATCCTTTAGCCAGTATAATTTCTTGGATATATATATATATATTTTTCTTGGATATATTTCTTATATATATATATATATATACAAGCAAACATTAGCAACCAAAACACATGTTTATTGAATTTTTAAAATGAGATAGAGTAATAACAGAGTTAAAAATTAAAAACAATAAAGGGGTTATGAAAACAAAGGGTTTTATTGTGACTTTAAATATTAATATTGTAATAAAAAGTCTAGTCATAAAAAGGATGGTGTGAAGCTGACTTATGGTTGAGTTTCTCATCAATTCTCCTTTCAGATTTGTTCTCCACTATAATAGCAAGATACTAGCAAGAAAGACAACAATCATTTATTGAGGGCTTTCTTTTTCCAAGGACTCCAGCACTATATATATGTGTGTGTGTGTGTGTGTGTGTGTGTGTGTGTATGCAAATACATATATATATATACACATGTCTTTTAATATTCACCCTTAAATAGAAATTATTATACCATTTGAGAGAAGAGTAATCTCGGAATCAAGGATGTCACTTTTGGAACTGATTAGGGGCCTCTCAGCGTGGTTCTTGGCCATATGACTTGCTGGTAGCAAAGGGAAGCTGAGCTTACTGAGAGATGAGGTAGGCGAAAGCTTGACAGGTGCTCAGGGCAGTCGGTCTGAAAACAAAGAGGCAGTGGAGAGATAGATACCTGCCTGGATTGCAGGGGTACTAGTGGAGGGTTGAGTGGTTCCTCTACTTCCCTCTGCACCATCATCCTCGGCAACAATAGGAAATCTGTGAGAATGGCTGATGTTTGGATTTAAGGAAAACTAGTGGGTAAGCTGGCCTCTCCACAGAAGTGGCAGCTATTTAGTGTGTAATCTGGGGTTATAGCAGGAGAAACTTCTGGCTGATAATACGCTAAATGTGCCTAGAAAAATATGTCCTTGCAGATAAGATTGCTATTTCATGGGTTGAAGCTCACTGGTCTGGAGAGACACAGGCACTCCCTGAGGATTAAGTGGTAATAGAAAAACTGAAGCAGTTTCATGATTCAGATGGCTGTATGAATTTTTTCCTAAGAATACCCAAGGGGAAAACATGTGTGACTCAAAATTACTTAGCAGACCATCCTAAAGGTAGAATTAAAAAAAGCAACTATATAAATATTTTAATCATTTGCTTAAAATTTGGAGAAATGTTAAACTTTGGGAAAACAAGAATTGCTTAATTAATTTTAATTAGCATCTTGTCTCCACACTCTTGAGTTTTCATATTCTCTCAGTTGGGATTTCCTTGAATAGTTCACTCCTTACTTGTTTGAAGTCATACTATCTTTGACATATTGGAATGATTGCAAAAATTGAATTTTGCTACATTGTGAGTAGATTTTTACCTTAAGGAATACTGTTTTTACCTTAAACTGTGTTAAACCATATCATGCCAATCTCTACAGTGAGTACTGAATTGGAATGCGTCTTTGAGGCAATCTGTTCATCAGGAAGGTAGAGGAATCATAATACTTCTTTTTTTCAGATGAGGAGGCATTGTCACTGAGGCAGGAGATAGACCGTGATACAAAAGAGAGAATAAAAAGAAGCGTTGCGTACATTTTTAGCATTTGCCATCCAGCTGCTTCATTATATTTTAGCATTTTAGCATGTGGAGTATGAAGCAGTTTTTGGTGACCTTTTTCATGCTTAAGAACGAAGAATAGTAAAGAACAGTGTGAGGTGTTCATATCCATGTTACAATGATCCCTTCTCTCTTGAAAAGAAAAAAGAGCAACAATCATAAGAATTTTGAATAAATACCGTAAATCTCAAACTCAAGAATTACACATTGACAATAAAACTGAAAAATTGCAGTATTCTGGTTTAAAAATATATAAGACATGATGGTTTCAAAGAATTAAACTAATTAACCGTGTGTGTTGTTTAGCATTGATAAAGTTGAAGGCCAGTTTTGAAAAATGATTTGCCTTAGAAGAGTGTTTTTTTAATCTCATTACCCCAGGAAATAAAGATACTAACTAAACAACTATATATTTTAAATGACTTCAAAATTAAGATTAAGGCAGTTTAGAGAAAAGAAAGATTAATGACCTTATAACTAAGTATATTTAAAATGATTTCTAAAAATTTCTACTAAGCTAATACTTTATATTATCCTTTGATGATCACTTCCTTGTTTTTCTTTTTATTTAATTTGGTAGTAGAAAACTGAAAACCTTGTAAAATAATGTAGGATGTTTGGATGCTTTTGCTCAGAAAATTATTAATCTGAGATTGCAGTCAAAATCTCTACCAAGATTTCTTGTTAGACCTTTGGGAACAAATTTCTCCCCAAACTCCCAGACTGGAATAATCCTGCACATAGACTTGTCTGCATGCGAGTCACATTCTTATCTGAGCCAGTTTACTTCATCATAATCTCAGAGCTGTATAATATATAACACAACCATAGACAAGAGTACTGTAAACTCAGTCATGAACACACTTCTCATTTCTTTCTCATCTTTCCAGGATAACACGGCTTGGTTGAAATATTTTCTTGAACTCAAGGCTAAAATAACTATAAAGTTTATTATTATTATTTTTTTATTCAAAGGTCCCTGAAAATTCTTCTAAGAACCAGTATACCTGGTATATAGGGTAGACCCTATACTATCCTGCATTTATAAATAAGAATTTGAGATATGTTAATTCAGTAGAATGTTTAAAATTAGTACCATATGCTCAAGTATATACCTCAGTTTTAATAATGTTTGTTATTATGGTTATTTTATGTGGAAATATTATCAGAAGTATTCATGTACTAACAATCTCAAATGTTGAACGGAGATTTTTTTCCTACTTCAAAAATTAGTTCTGAAATTGCTCTGTCTTTTTCTAATTGAGTATCTACCTTCAATTAGTCAAAATGCCAGTGATAGTCTTCTCACAGCCCCACTCCTAATTTAAATTGATAAATGTACCTTAAAAGCAATTTATAGAGACATCTTCATCTCATGAACACTTGAGTTTCACTTTGGGCTCACCAAAGTTCTGTCTCTTACTCCTTAATTGGCAATCCTGTGCTAGAAAGCTGTAATACTCATTTTTTCTCTATATGACCTTGGAGTCCAATTACCGAGATTGCAAGTACCTTAGTAAGAAATTGCCCCAGAATCTGTCCATTACATGAGAAAAAAAGATTTGTCCTGGAAATTGGCCTTGAAGTTAAAAGATTCCTTGGCAGAATGTAAACACCAACTGAGCTACGCTGACTTTGCACCAACATCCATGGCCAACTTGCTCTTTGATTGTTCTTGGTTAAATTTTTCATTTTACAAACTGGATTCAACTTTTCCTATAACACAGTGTATTTAAGATATCAATGATTACATCCCCTACCCCGTATGAAAATGCATAACAGAAAAAATGTTTAGAATTCTCTGCCACCCTCCAAGAAAGTACACAGAGTGGTTATAAGGTCTACTTTGCTGAGCCTTCAAACACATAAACACGACAATAAAGGAGCCTATGAGAATGCAGCAGTTGTGTAACCCAGATGGAGTTAAATTTATCTGTATACAAAAGAGATTCAAATTAAGGCCAAGACGAAATATCCAGGGAGCTTTACACAGGAACCTGGGAGTTTAGAGGAAATTGGCAAGAATAAAACATCCCAGATAATAATTGAGAAGAGAAATTAAGAAATATATAATAATGATTTAACATGTTAGATAGGGTCCAGGGGAAGTAAGGCCTGCTTGAGTGTGGTTGGTGGGGTGATAATACAAGTGTAATGATCTATAGTTCTAACTTGAACATGTCACCTAAAATGTCATATGGTGTGCTTGAGTGTGATAATGTTATTTTACAGAATTACATACTTATGATTTTGTAATAAAGTCTTTGTAATTATAACAGGGGCATCATTTGCACCATGCCCTGTATATTCTGTGATAAAGGGGCCTTTATTTCCCATTGTAATCATTAATAAAACATTTGTTTCTCACGTATGCCTGATGGTGTGAGTTTTGTTTAGGAGGAATGCTGCTCTCTGTGGATAGCTAGGCCATGTAGCCACTGGGCTCAGATGGGTTTCATTGTGTGCTTATTTCGTGTGTTCAGGGCTTACCAGCATGTCCTTCACATGGTTGCTTATTGCCGAAATTTCTTGATCTAGTTTATCCCTCCTTCTTATATCTACCTAAGTGCAATGGACTGAATGTTTGTATTCTCTCAAAATACCTATGTTGAAGTCCTAACCCCCAAGGTGATGCTATTAGGAAGTGGGGCTTTGGGGAGGTGAGTAAGGTTATGAGGATGGAGTCCTCACTAATGGGATTAGTTTTCTTATAAAAGAGGCCCCGGACAGGTCACTCACACTTTCTGTCATAGAAGTTCCCAGCTAGAAGGCACCATCTATGAAACAGAAAGTAGGCTCTCACCAGACAGCAAATCTGCCAGTATTTTGATCATGGACCTCGCAACCTCTACAACTGTGAGAAATAAATGTCTGCTGTTGTTAAGCCAGCAAGTTTATGGTATTTTGTTACAGCAGCCTGAATGGACGAGGACACTAAGGTTGTGTCAACGCTATTTGTCAAACACTGATCATAGACCAGGGCGAAGAGAACAAGATACGTACACCTGACGCGCTTGTGAAAATCCGTCTCCCCACACACCTATGTCCAGCATTCTAGGTTTGATAGTTCTGAATTGGGGCGAGCAGTTTTGTTTTTATAAGCTCCCAGATTTTGACTGATTCAGGGTAAAGAACCTGAATCATGACTCTCTTTGACCCCAGGCAAGTCCCGGATCACTGTTGGTTTTGTTGCTGACTTCAAATGCTTGTTCTCCACTGGAGCTGTGTTGTCAAGGGGAATAAATAAATAAAATAAATAAATAAAAAGAAGAGACATCAAGAAAAGTAGGAGCTATGGAACCGTTGAGCCTCTGACAAACTTATCAATACCTTTCCCTCTCTTCAGTAGGAAAAATTATTACCAGTTCATAAGTTATAGTAGTCTTTTTCTCATACAATGCAAACATGATATCTTTGCCATTTTATATAAAACAAAATTCTCTATTCTCTTTCATGCAACTGCCTAAAATATATAAAAATATTTTTATAACCTATCACTGCCAAAGCAAATACTGGACCAGCAATATAAACATGTACTCTGGATCTCATCTGCTCTCATTTTTTATTTCTCAGGGACTTTGCTTCTGCATATTCTTTCTTCATTGTATTAGAAACATTTCTCTTTTCATTGGCTTATTCCTAAATTGTTGCTGGGGAGGCATGGAGTATGCATCTCATATCTTAAAATAAAAACAAACTCCCTTCATTCTACCAGCATCATTCTGACTTCAGCTATTATCCTGTCTGACTGATCTTTAAAACAAAACTTTAGTACCATTATCTTCATCTCTCTGCTTCTCATTTATTCCTCATCACAATCTGACAGGCCGTGGGCTCTCACTCAAGAACTGAAATTCCCACATTGGCATATTCAAAAGACTTCTCTATGTTCTAATTTGTCTTCTCAGCAGCAACTATTCCAGATGCTCACTTGTTTCTTTATGAAACACTTTTCTTGGCTTTTATGACAACAAACTCCTTATTTTCCTCCAACTGTCCCATCCCACTTTCTCGGTATTTTTTTTTTTTTTTTTTTTTTGGCTTTCTCTCATCTATGTTACATCAAAAGTCAGAGATCTGGGCCCTCCTCATTTCTCTCTCTCGCTCTCTCTCCCCCCCTTTCTCCTTTTCTTCCCCCTCTCCTCTCTCTCAGTGATCTCATTGGTTTGAATAATGAAAAATTATGACTATTTGCTGATTTCTAATAAAATTGTTTTTGAAGATCTGACTCCTCTAAGCTCCAGATCTTTATGGACAAATCTATGTTTTACATCTTCATTTGTATGTCAATTAGGCATATATATATATATATACACACACAACTTTTACACCTCTCTATAGACTTATTTCTTTCTTAGTCTTCCATATGTTATTAGGAGAAAAAGTTGCTCAAAACCAATAAAACAAAATAAAAACATTCTTCCCTCCAAAAAAAAAATATGAGACTCACTTTTTTTCTCTTATTCATCCCTCCCTTTGACACACACACACACAATCAGGAAGATGTTTGATTTTTACTCTAAAATATGTTTCAAGTTCTGTTTAATTCTCCCCATGTCCTGCCATCTTAATTTAAGCTAATATCATTCTTTTTTCACCTGGACTTTTGTGTAGGTTTCTAATTTCTATATTTCTCTAATTCTCCACAACCAGAGAGAATACATTTCAAAAGCAAAAGTCATATCACGTTAATTCCCCTGATTAAAATCCTTTGGTGTTTTTCTATTGCACTGAAGATAAAATGTAACCGCTTACAATGAATGATCTGCAAAGTTCTTTTTGGTGATCAGAGACCTCACGTATCAATGTTTCTTTCTTTCTCTCCTTCCCTTCCTCTCCCTATAAATCGAATAAAAACAATCTTTAAAAAATGATTGCTGCAACTAAAACTAACATAACTCCAGTTCTGATTGGGATGTGATTTATTTATTATTTTTTAAAAAAATAAATTTTTTATTACAGTTTAAATTTAACATTATTTTGTATTAGTTTCAGGTGTACAGCATAATGGTAGACAATTATATACTTTACAAATAGTTACCCCCAGTATTTCCAGTACCCACCTGGCACCATACATAGTTATTACAATATTACTGACCATATTCCCTATGTTGTACTTTCCATCCTCAGGATTATTTTGTAACTATGATTTTGTACTTCTTAACTGCTTGGCATGTAATTTAGTGTGTTTTCAGTGGCATATGGAGGTTGGGAGACAGTAGGAGAAGTCCATTCCGGAAGGAAGGAGTGCTTTATCAATGATATTACTTAGAATTCCTACACATTTAATAATAACAAACAGGGTGGATTTCTACTCAGATTTACTATTGCTTAAAATTCTTTATAAAAACTGTACCCTATTATTGCCTGAACCCTGATGGGAATGGCTCCCAAGGGACTTGCCTCTATTTGGTATGCTAAAAGAGTAGATATATATGAAACTTATACATATGTGTATCTCTATGCATATATGTGTATGTGAAAAGACCAGAGCTTTCCGTCTTTAGTAACAAGGGCAGATTAGACAGAATAATATCAAGAGAAAGTAAAAGATTAAAAGATTCCTAAAGTGGGTGTCAATTAAGTTGATAATAAGCAATAAAAAGCCCCAGGGGAGAGACGCACTAATAATTTCTAACAAAAATCGATAGCAAACTGAAAGTTAAGACAATTTACAATGCAAATGTCTATTAAAAACACCATTAAACAAAGAAAAAGATCAAGTTATAAATTTCCAACTAACTTAATGAAACATTAAGTAATGACTTGCTTTATGAGAATATACTGTGACTTTCGAAAATAAACTTGTACTTAAGTGGTCAGTTTATGTCATCAATGAGTATAAAAAATAGTTTCCAAAGTAGAATTAACACTGATATAATGTATCCTATATTACATAACAGTCACACTAGAGAATAAAGAGCAACTTTCAAAGTTACTTTATCATTCTCTGAAAAGAACAGTTCAATACTCTTCCCCTTAATCTCTAACTTGCATTGCCAGAGGGATCAACCTGATTGTTTTGAGTGGCATAGTGTACAAGAAGTGAAGATACTTAAATCACTCTCAGGGCTTATGAACAAGAAGATGGACATCTGCACTTAGGTTAGACTTCTTATGTAGGGAGTGATAAAAATTATGCTGAAGTTCCTTCCCCTCTCTATCCTTAACCTTTCTCTCTGCTCTATACTTTATTTTATCAGTTTGAATGTTGCTAACATTTATAGAAAATTCATTTTTGGGATTTAACATCAGAATTTAATGCTGACAGTATCTTCTTGTCATTGAATTATCCAATACATTTCAACAGTTTCAAAATATTAATTCAGCTCTATCATGTTTTAGATGTCATTTTACTTTATTTGTACTTTGCTGAGCATAAAACATCTCACTATTTTAAAAAATGCAATAGAAAATATTAATATAAATTGGATACAAATGTTTAAAAGGAGTTTGTATCAATTAAATACCAGTGAACATGTTCAAGAAATTTGGCTTTAGGAATAAATTTTAAATCAGAGAAATCCAATTTTAATGTCTGTTTATATTTTTCATGTCTTTACCCTAAGTCACATTAGTAGATTTTAAACTTATTTTTACTGTGGCAAGAACACTTAACATGAGATCTATCATTTTATAAAGTTTTACACTGTATAATGCCGTGTTGTCTAGCAGAGGCACAAGGATGTACAGCGGATCTCTAGAACGCAATCACATTGCATGCATGGAACTTAATGACCACTGAGAATAGTAAATCCCTGTTTTCCCCTCGCTAACCTCTGGCAACCACCATTCTACTCTCTGCTTCTATGTGCTTGACTATTTTAGAAACCTCATGTAAGTAGAATCATGCAGTATGTTCTTTTGTGACTATCTCAGGGTTAATACATGTTGTCATACATGGGCAGGATTTCCTCCTTTTTTAAGGCTGAATAATATTCCATTGCATCTATATGCCACATTTTTTAAAAGTATTCACTTATCAGTGGGTGTTTAGATTGTTTCTACATTTTCATTATTGTGTATAATGCTACAATGTACATGAGAGTGCAAGTGTGTCTTCTAAATCCTAATTTCAATGCTTTTGGATAAATAACTGGAAGTAGTAAACTTGGATCTTACTGTATTTTTATTTTAGCAACTGCATTATTTTCCATTCTCATCAACAATGTACAAAAGTTTCGATTTCTCTACATCCTTGCCAATACTTATCTGTTATTTTCTTTTATAATAGTCATCCTAAAAGGTGTGAGGCATTTCCTTGCACTTTTATTTTCATTTCCCTAGTGATTATTTATGTTGAACATCTTTCATGTACTTGTTGGTCATTTGCATGTCTCCTTTGGAGAAATGTTTATTCAGTTCTTTTGCCCATTTTAAAATCAAACTCTTTGATTTTTGGCTATTGAGTTGAATTAGTTTCTTATATATTTTTGATATTAATGTTTTATTAGACATACGGCTCATATATATTTTTTACATTCAGTAGCTTGCTTTTCACTCTGTTAATTGTTTCCATTGCTGGGTAGACACTTTTTAGCTTGATATAATCCCACTTGTCTAGTTTTGCTCTTGTTGCCTGTGCTTTTGGTGTTAGATCTAATCATTCATTGCCCCAAACAATGTCATGATACATTTCCTTATGTTTTCTTCTAGGAGTTTTATGGTTCCGGTTCTTATATTTAAGTCTTATTGAATTAATTTTTGTGAGTGGCATAAGATAGGGGTCCGGTTTCCTTTTTTCGCCTGTGGATATTGTCCCAGCACCATTTATTAAAGAAACCATCCTTTCACCATTGTGCTTTCTTGGCAGCCTGTTGAAGGTCAGTTGAACAGACATGTGTGGCTTTATTTTGGGGCACTCTTCTGTGTCACTGGTTTGCATGTCTGTTTTAACTGCTATGGCTTGATAATATATTTTGAATCAGGAAGTGCGACACCGCAAGCTTTGTGTTTTCTTAAAGATGTTTTGCTATTCAGAGTTCTTTGTGATTCCATATGAATTTTAGGATTGCTTTTCTATTTCTGTAAAAATATATTATTGGGATTTTGATAAGGATGGTGTTGAATCCTTACTGTGTTGGGTAGTGTGAAGATTTTAACAATATTAAATCTTCCTATCTATGAATATGAACTTCTTTCCATTTGCTTGTGTATTCTTTAATTTCTTCCATCAATGTTTTGTAGCTTTTATTGCACAAGTTTCACCACCTTAATCAAGTATATTCTTAATAATTTTATTTGTTTAGATGCTTTTTAAATGGGATTATTTTCTTAATTTCCTTTTATAAATAGTTTGTTATTAGTGTATAGAAATGCAACCGATTTTTTTAAAAATTTTATTTATTTATTTTTAGACAGAGGAGAAGGGAGAGAGAAAGAGAGGGAGAGAAACAGCAATGTATGGTTGCCTCTCACATGGCCCTCACTGGGGACCTGGCCTGCAACCCAGGCATATACCCCAACTGGGAATTGAACCGGGACCGCTTGGTTCCCAGCTCGTGCTCAATCCACTGAGCTACACCAGCCAGGCGATGCAACCGATTTTTGTATGTTGATTTTTTATTCTGTAACTTTATTGAGTTTGTTAGGTCTAACAGGGTTTTTTTTTTTGTTTGTTTGTTTGTTTTATTCTTGTGGAGTCTTTAGGGCTTATGCTCAGGTCATCTGCAAATATAGATAACCTTACTTCTTTTCTTCTAATTTGGATGCCTGTTATTTATTTACTTATTCACTCATTTCTTTATTTACCTTTTTTTGTCTAATTGTTCTCTCTAGGAATTTCAGTACTATTTTGAGAATGCTGGAGTGGATATCCTCAAAAGCCCAGGAGCAGATGGCAGTTAAAGAGGAATTGACAACAATGCTTTCCAATCTTACAAAAAAATGAAGAGCAAGGGAACATTTCCAAATTTATTTTGTGAGACCAAAATTGCTCTGATACCAAAGCTTGATGAAGACACTACAAGGAAACTAAAGGACAAAATCTCTGATGAACATAAATGCAAAAATCCTCAACACAATACTAGGAAACTGAATTTAACAGCACATTAAAAGGATCATACACTTGGACTGAGTGGGATTGATCTCTGGAATGCAAGGATGTTCCAACATACAAATTAATATGATATACCACATTAACAGAATGAAAGGGAAAAAAACATGATCGGCTCCATAAATGCAGAAAAGTATTTGACAAAATTTAACACATTTTTAAATAACAAATACTCTGAATAAACTAGGAAGAGAAGAAAATCACCTAATGTAATAAAAGCCAGCTAATATCATACTCCACAATGAAAACTTGAAAGCTGTTACTTTAAGATGAGTGGGATTTTATTTTATTTTATTATTTTATTTATAATCATATATTTATCATATATATATGTCATATATATCATATATATATATATATATTCCCCCCATTACCATTTAGTCCCCTTATACCCCTTTCCTCCCAGCAATCATCACACTGTTGCCCATGTCCGTGAGTCCTTTGCCTTCTCGCAACTGAACAGAAGGAGGATTATTAAATCAGGACAAAGTCATCGCCCACAAATGTAATGCCTTTCCATCCTGACTAAGCACTTTTCATGCACTGTGACTGTAATTTGCAGTTTGAGGTGTGACAGCAAAACTAGCTCAGATTTCTTTGTTCTTCCTCACAATTTCATGTGCAGAAGATTCATTCTTGCCATAGATCTTCCTAATCTCACCATGAGCCTTTTTCTTTCCTAATTAATGGAGAACTTTCACCTTTTCACTTAAAGATGCACTTTATGGTTTCTCTTCAGCACATCCCAGTTGTCAGCATCACTGCTCTGGCACTGTGAGCCATTATTAAGTAAAAATAAGAGTGATTTGAAAACAGGCAGTGCAATACCTGCAATACCAGGGCAGCGGCTCAGGTAACAAACAGCTGCTAATTGGCTAAGGGGCAGGAGCATCTACAGTGTGGAGACGCTTGGCTGGAAAAAGGGGTGATACCGCTCGGCGGGACAGAGCATGACTCCTGCCATTTTAACATGCTAACTCAGAACAGTGTGCAATTTAAAACTTATACATTGTTTACTTCTGGAATTTTTTTATTTAACTTTTTTGGACCCATAGTTGACCACAGGTAACTGAAATCACAGAAAGCAAAATTGTTGAAAGAGAAACCTCGGATAAACCAGTGACGATCATATTTTAATTACTAGATAAAGGCAGGGTAATCACATCTTTTTTTTTACTTCTGTAGGAAGGATTATTTATTTATTTATTAAAAAAAAAAAAATTCACTGTGAGAGCCAGGGCAAACCTTACAAGAAAACTTACAAGGGTGTGGGGCTTACCCGCGACTAGGTCCTCCCTGGGTTTTTTACTCTCCATCCTCTCCACACTGAGCCTCCAGCAATTCGTCAGTTAGAGTTCAGGTTTTCCTTCCCTGGCACTGAGTCCTGGGGAGGTTTCAGCTTGCGGGTGTCTGCTCAGGTTAAATTGTGAATCTCTTGTTTGTTGGGCTCTCCAACTTTGCAACCTGCTGCGTTATGGTCTAAATGTTTGTGGCACCCCTGTATTCATAGGTTGAAAATGCATCTAATGCCTAGATTGATGGTGTTAGAAAATGTGCCCTTTGGGAGGTGATTACGTCATACGGGCCCTCACAAAGGAGATTAATGCCCTCATTGCAGAGGCCCAGGAGAGGTTTCTGCCCCCTTCTACCACTTTAGGCCATAGAGAGCTCAGCAGTCGGCTACACAGGCCTTCCCGGAACTCAGCCATGCCGACACCCTGATCTTGGACTTTTAGACTCCGGAAATGCAAAAGACGATTTTTTGTCATTTACAAGCCATCCAGTTTGTGGGATTTTGTTATAGCAGCATGATTAGACTAAGGCAAGCAGTGTCTCCAGTGACCTTACATCTCTGACAGAGCTAAGAAGAGTCGGAACTTTTTCAGTTCAGCCTTTCACTCGTTAGGACACATTAGTGACTTAAGCTTTTTACACACTGGGCCAGAAACCTTAACTCTGGCTTGATTTCTTTTTTTAAACAGCGAATTTTGTCCTTAAACAATCTTATTAGAATAATCATAAACTGAGCCTATTAATCTATATCATTTGCCTTTATTTTGCATATAGTTATCACTGAATTTCTGGCTAGGAAAAAATTGTTTTTAGTATTCTTTTTAAGTATGTGAGAAATCCTCTGCTTAATACCAAGATAATTTTTCTGCTTATTGCAATCAATTATTTTAGGTTTAAGTAACACAATGATGGATTAAAATTTCTAATCGTTATAGACTTTAAAAAATTTTAAGTCTCACGAAGTGCCATTAAATATAAATTGTCTAGACACTTAAACATCAGTCATGCAAATCGCTTAAGATGCTACTTAGTACCCAATCTATTTTAAACAACATTAAATCTTATTAACATTCCAGTTATATACTTTCAGTATTAATTATTATGGATATTTGTGAGATACCCTGTCAACATAAAGTCATTAGAGGATAAATAGCTCATGACAATCTTGTACCAAATATTTCTCAGGTCATATATATTTCAATCTTGTAAGAGAAAGATAAAATATGAAACTTGACAGCCAACTACCTAAAAATTAATGCATATTTAGAAGAAAACATTATATTTAGAATTTAGCATTGAAAAATTAGTAATAGATAGCTTCATATGGAAAATAAATCATGTAATTACAGGGACAGTTTTATTTTATAGTTTTGAAAATTGTATTATTCATAAGATATATTCACTATTATTGATTACATGATTGTACAGATTACATGAATGTACGCCCTTCTGATAGATTATAAATTTGTAAAGTTGGGTGCAGGTTTAATAACCTTTTTTCATTCCTCATAATACTCCTAATTGCAAATTCAAGGCCTGCTTTTCAGTTCTCTGCAGTGAACTTTGTACTTCTCTGCACTGCCTGACAATTTTAACAATCCTACGATCTTAATATCCTTTGTCCTCTGGACCACATCACTTTCTAGGCTATTTTGTTCAAATTTCTCTAGGAATTTCTTAGCTTTGGTTTTCTTTTTCTTTTTCCTCTGTGTTGTTTTCTTGGCCAATCTTACCTGCTGACATCACTTATATTATTAGCTAGTCTCCGACAAGAAAAAAAATAGGTCACATTTATTAAATGCTTTCATGGGTCAGGAAATTAATTTTCACTCTTTCATTTAATTTTCATCAGACCCAATGGTATAGGTTCTCTTCTTGTTACCATATCATGATTAAGGAAAATAAGAGGTTAAGTTGCGTGCTTAAAGTCATGAAAGTTAATTATGTTAGAGTCAGGTGACAAACATAAGTTGCCCAACTAGGTTCTGAGCTACTAACCAGTTGCCTAAATTACTTTCTAATTCTGTAAGATAATATCTTTGCAATTCCTTGATTTCTCCTGACCCATATTCCAACTGCTTATTATCAATATCCATTTGAAATGCTTTTAGACAAAGCAAACTCTACTCTTGAAGAGTGAATATCTCTTGCAGTTTCATTATGTTTCCTGCTCATTTCACGTAAGCACAAACCATTCAGTTGTCCAAGCTAGGAAACTCACAAGTAACTCATTCAGTTTTTTTATCCAACACAGGTAAATGGTCTTTAAGTCCTCTCAGTTCTACTTCAGAAATACCCTTGACATGATGTGTCTTCTTATCCACACAGACTATCATTGTTCCTATCTCAACTTGAATATTATGATAGTTTTATCTTCAAATTCAAGCTGAATTATTTAGGTAGAATTATTTTTGTGGAAATATAGATTTAAATTTATTTTAAAGATAAATCTTTCATTGCTTCCCTTTATTTACACAATAAACTCCAATCTTTTTTAGACGATATCTGGTGTGTTCAGGGTAGTATTGCCATAGACACTCCAAACTTCTTAAAAAGATTTTATTTATTTATTTTAAAAAGACAGAAAGGGAGGGAGAAAGAGAGGGAGAAAAACATTGATGTGTGAGAAATACATCAATAGGTTGCTTCTCACATCCCCTTACCTGGGGACCTGGCCTACAAGCCGGGCATGCGCCCTGACTGGGAACTGAACTGGTGACCTTTTGGTCTATAGGCTGGTGCTCAATCCACTGAGCCATACCAGCCAGGGCTAAATTCCAACCTTTTAATGGAAATATTCAAAGCTCTAATATCTCCTTTAGACTTGCCTCTTGTAAATCCCTCCCCACTTCCTCCCAATCCATTTCCAAGAACCCAATCTTCTGCATCCCAAAGAATTCTAACACTCTAATGAGTATGTAATGCTCTCTTGTTCCTCTGGGCCTTGCTCATGTTGTTTCTCTGACTGAAATATTATTTCCTTCTTTTCAGCCTTGTAGAACGTACTTATCCTCAAGGCATAGTTCAGATTATATCTTCTCTCTAAGGGCTTTATGCTACCACCTGTCACTCCTACATCTTGAATAGAATCCATTACTCTTTCCTTGAGGCTCCAAAGTCTCTTTGTAGTCATCCTTCCCGGAGAATGCATTACAATCTATTTCAGTTGTTTATTTGTGCTTTAAGGCATGGTTGTGCTCTCCCTTGACATTTAAAAAGGTTTCCTGTAATCAGTTTTCTGTTTTAATCCTCAAAATGAATGCAAAAAGGTCAATATAAGGTAAGGAATAAAATTGTTTTCTATAAATTGTACAAAAAATTGTATGTTTTCCTTTGTATTTTATTTTCTCATGTTATGCTTGTTAAGTGTAGCAAATTCGGGCATATTACAATATTATAATGGTAACAGAACATAAACAGAATTAAACTCATTTAAACATCTGTTCAACTTTATTTGTACTCCAGATGTTTGCATTTGACCACAATAGTAATAACTAAAGACATTAGCCTTAATTCATTGAAGTTTTCTAACCCTATTTATACAAATAAAAATAGTTTTGTTATTTATGTACAGTCTATGACATCGGCAATTCACATCCAGTCACTTGCTAATTTTCCTTTGACATGAGTCAATTTGATTAATAATTATCATATAGAGTTTCTTTGCTTTAGAATTAAATTTACTCACTGTCTATTATAAGGGTTTTACTTGTTTCAACCATTTGAGGAATAAGGACTTTGAAATAAAATAGATGTAGGATGTAATCTCAGCTCTACTATTTATTAGTTTTTGATTAAAGACATATATTTAACTCCTCTGAATCTCAGTTTTGTCTTCCATAGTAGAGTGTTAAGAATAGCTCTTGGGAAATCTGCTTTGTGTATTATTAGTGGTGTACATACAGGCCCTGAGCCAAGCCAGTGGATGCTCATCGATGTTATTGTCACTCATATTACGGTAGTGAATTCATTGTTCCTGTAGTGTTTCTAAACTTTTTCATTCTCTGTAATGTCATCATGAATCCTCCAGAGTCACGGTTTAGGGGAGGATTGTCTTTAGCATTTGATTGAATTGTGTCTCATGTATCAGAATGGAAGTCACATGATGAATGTGTGAATGGAAATCTCTGCCACTCTGTTGACTTATGCATGTTCTCTTTGAATTATACGAGTGGCCTTACTAGCAGACATTTTGGAGTTTGAGTCACTTCCTTCTTCTGATTCTCAATTGACAAGAGATTAATCCTTAGAATGGCGACATCTACTTTATTCGTGGTTATTGCTTACTTCTTCTAGTCCTTTACATTGAGCCTTTGCTTTAATTTACAATGGGCTTCATAATATCCTTATGACACTTGTGCAAAATATTTTTACACGTTACTGCATTTCATCTTTATTGCATGTTTGTAGAAAACTTGTCTGAAGTGGCTATCTTTAAAAATTTGAATACCTCTAAATAGAATGTGCTTATGGTTCTTAATGTTTAGGATAATTATGTAGTAATACAAAAGTGGGCATATAGCCATATAGGATAGCACACTAGAACAACAGTAAATGGTTAAGGCTCACATTTAAATGCTAAAGTTATATATAAAGAAATGAAAAATAGGGCTAGGGGGAACAATTTGAGATGGGATTAGCATGGAGCAAAGAAGTACCACTGAGGAAGATAAGGGATAGAGTGGTAGGGATAATCCGGTAGGTTTACTCATATTTGGGTTATTGTTCTACATACGCATCTGTCTATTCCAGCTGTTCTACTTATATTTTAGAGGCTAAGAGTTTGAACAGCACTTAAGAGAGCCATGGTATTTTTACCATGTTGACTAATTCAGCAAATATTAACCAGATGAATATCAAATAGTGGCAAAATTATAGGAAAAAGTATAGCAAGGCAGGAGTATAAAAATTCCCTAGTCAGGCTTGATGTACTTTGTAATAGAATAATCAGGGGAGACTTAATAATAAGATGACTTTGAGGAAAGGCGTGAGCAATAAGTGAGCAGTTCACTTGGACATTGAGGAAAGCTTTTTAAATAGAGGGAAGGATTGTGCAAAGACTCTGAGATGGTGTGTTCAAGAAAAATCAGGAGAGTAGTGTAACAGGGAAAGAAATAGGAGATAAAGACAGGCCAGGCTACCAGGTATTTCTAGAAATCAAAAGGCTATTATGTTTTGCTCTCTATGATCCAGAAAACATTAAAGGAATTTGAAGATATATTGTAGGAGAGGAGAGGACTGAAGCAGGGAGACTATCAGATAGAAATATATTGCAATAAGTCAGCTAGAAATGATAATGGATTATTTGTGGGTTTTGGGGAGGAGTGGAAAGAGGTAGTCACATACTGAATATATATATATATATATATTTTTAAAGATTTTATTTATTTTTAGAGAGGGGAAGGGAGGGAGAAAGAGAGGGAGAGAAACAGCAATGTATGGTTGCCTCTCACATGTCCCTCACTGGGGACCTGGCCTGCAACCCAGGCATGTGCCCTGACTGGGAATCGAACCGCGACCCTTTGGTTCCCAGCCCGCACTCAATCCACTGAGCTACACCAGCCAGGGCACATACTGAATATATTTGATGATGCAAGAGTGTAAAGGTATAGACCATTGGGAAATTCACTGTACAAGTAGATGATGAGCTTACCAATAAGCAAAGGCAACTGAGCTATGTGTAGAGATGCAGGTGAGTTGATGAATAAGATACTAGGAGCTTGATAAGTTCTCTTCCAATTAATTCTGTTTCTTTCAATGAAAAATGAATAAAAGAGACATTTGCTGAAAGTGAGAAAGGGGATGGAGATTTTAGAGACTAGAGGATAGAAAAGATCTGTGAAACAGACTGGTAGAGTAGAGGGGTAAATGGATTTTGGAAAATAATACAATTACCAGGCAGGAACCACTTGAGGAAACTAGCTTTGGTTTTCAAATCAGATTTTATTTTGCATAGTTGTGTCTTTCTCTATCTATACTCTTCTGGATGAGGTACAAAACATGAATTACATTGGATACACCAGGATTAGAATTTTGTCCTGTGAATGGAACAATGGGTACACAACCTAGAGAGCAGGATAACTGAAGGTCTATTCAGGGAGTGATTTTGGTGATGGGCCATGCAATGTACACTGGGGGGGAATTGAGGACATGGCCAGTTGAGGGATAGTGAAAACCTATCTTGGTGTAATTGAAGTATTTTAGTGCAAGTGTGCCAGAGAACAAGAATTTTAGAGAGAAGCAGTATGAGAATGAGATGTTTGAAACTGAGATTGTGTTCACTTATTTATAATAATTGGGTCAGACCTATGATTAAGAAAATGAGAGAAAGAGGTTAATTGGGATAGAATATCATTGAAAGGGAAGATTTAGGTATTAACTGGGTAGATATTGAAATCACCGAAATGATAATAATAATGATAATAATAATAAACTAGTGTAGGAGGTAATTTAGTTTCATCGGTTCAGAAACCAAAATTATTGAGAAATGAGATTGGCTTAGGTATTTGTAGATAAGTGCAACAAGAATGAACTGAGAACAGTAAGCTCTGACCAAATGAGATTTAAAGATGGAGTTCCTGATCTCTCCCTTATCATCAAACCATTTTACCCTGGAGAAACATAATACTTTGCTGTCTTTGTAACATATCTTCCATTCCATTTTTTGCCCACAGAGGGGGTCTTTAAGATGCTAATGATTCTACTTTTAGCTTCTCTGCTATCTCCTAAAGTAGGCTGCCTGCTGATGTTGCCACGAAAACATTTTGGAAATTCTTATTGCCATGTCTGCTTTGCTTCACTGCTACATTTGCTCCCTTTCCTTGGATTCACTGGAGAAATATTATTTCCTGGGTTTACTAGTTTATTATTTACTAGTTTTTATCTAAATCTTATAAACAAAAAATAAAATTGGGTTATAATCAAATAACTCTGGGGAAACATTGGTAAAAATAGATCTAATGTCTCAGAGCCTTTAATAAACAGATGGGTTTTGTGACCAAGAGAGCTGTAATAAACTTTGTTTTTCCAACACTTTGTATCATTTTGAAGAAACAGTGTTCCCTCAAAATTAATTTTGGTAAGTTCTGAAATGAAGCTGTGTAAACTTCATTTACTCTGTGCCTTAGTTTATAAATAAATTAATAATCATAGTATCAAACATTTCAAAGCACTTTTGAGGGGAAGGCAGATCTATCTACCATCCTACCTACCTACCTATTTCGCTATTTAATCCACATTACAGCCCACATACTATGGCATTATTATTGATCATCACTTATAGATGAATGAACTGAGGCAGGAGAAATTACATAACTTACCCATTCTCACACAGCTCATATGCAATAGGACCAGGAATACGATCCTACCAGTTTAGCTCCAGAGTCTGTGCTCAACCTATTAAGACTGAAAAAGATCTTAGGAAATTCCAACTGTTGATGTGTCAGGACAAAAAATGATAACAGAAAATCATAGCCATGTGTTTCTTAAGGTATTTGTAAAACAACAATTAAAGAATAGATATGATAGAAATTTGTTTTGTGCTGATAAAATACAGACAGAGTACTTCATAATTTTGGTAAGTATGTTTTGGAATGCAGGACTGAAAGCCCAAAGACCAGACTGGAAAAATTTTTGTAGCAGTTCTGTCCCATCTATGTGGAAATAGGTTAAAAGGAGTAGCAACAGTGCAGCACAGTGTGCAGACTTTATTTATTTTTTAATGTTAAATTTCCTGAAGATTAAAAACACTACATGATTTATGTGATACTGTGTGTATGTATGTGTGTGCTTATATGCCTGTGTGTGTTTATTTTGTTGTGCTTTTAATAACTTATTGGCTAATTGTATATTCTTTTAAATATATTTTATTGATTATGCAATTACAGTTGTCCCATTTTTTTTCTCCCCTTTATTCCCCTCCTCCCTCCACTCCCCCTCCTACCAGCATTCCAGCATTCTCTTCCCTTAGTTCATGTCCCTGAGTCATACATATAAGTTCTTTGGCTTCTCCATTTCCCATACTATTCTTAACCTCCCCCTATTTTGTATCTACCACTTATGCTTCTCTTTCCCTGTACATTTTCCCCTACTCTCTCCCCTCCTTTTCCCCCTCCCTGCTGATAACTCTACATGTGATCTCCATTTCTGTGATTCTGTTCCTGTTTTAGTTGTTTGCTTAGTTTGTTTGTTTTTGTGTTTTTTTTTTAGATTCAGTTGATAGTTGTGAGTTTGTTGTCATTATGTTGGCTGGTTTTAAAAAGGCATCTCTAATCTTTAATCATTTGGTTAAAGTCAGAAAAGTGAAGGTATCCTGTTCAGAACAGGTCTCACCATGCATCTAAACTTGTAGCTGTTGAACTGAAGATTCATAGACACTTCCACATACAGTTGAAAGCTAAATGCACTTTATTTGTATAGAAACAATTTTGTTGAATTGTTTGCTTATATGGACATTTTTCTATGGAATATTCTCATTAGGTGACAGATTCTTTACTCCTCCGTTCTCTTGAAATAATACACTTATTTCCTTCCAAAGGTGTGTATGCACATGTGTGTAATACATGATCTTCACACGTTGAGGCCACTGGAGATTTTGATGTAAGTACACCATTGTGGGTAGACAGACATTTTGATTGACCCCTTGTCTTCTGACACATTCTGCTGTCTCCAGTTTATCCTGGATTGTGTCATTTGGTTTTGTGATGGACTTTGATATGTAAGTTATAGGCCTTGGCATTTTTGTTGAACTTGTTTATGTATAATTTGAAGATGAATTGGCTACAGTTAGAATATGTCTGCTAACCAACTTCTTATTTGGATCTTAGCATAAACATTCTTTTTTTTTTTTTTAATTATTGGCAGTTAAATTGAATAGGGAGAAGTACCGAAACCAAAAGTGATGTGAGGAAACTGACTTATTCCCACTTTTTACTGGAAAAACACTGTACAGAAAAGATGTACATTTGTAGGTTTTGATAATAATTTTTTGGGGGGTTTCAAATTATAAGAGACAAATGAATGGAACTTGGGCTTAACATTGGGTTTCCCTTGAGCAACCATTGGTATCAGTCACACATCTGTCCAGCGCACCAATGATCTCTTCTTTCTTTTCCTGCTCCAGTTTTCCTCTGGAAAGGCATGTAGTGTCGATGGAATCCTATTGGCAGATGTTTCTCCATTATTTTGATGATAATTTCAGTTTAAAGAAAATGATGTGAAAACTGCTAAATAACCACTCTTTTCAGACATATTAATCTGTCTATAATTTTTTGGCAACTAATTTTAAAAGCATGTGGAATCACATATTAAAGATCTCAAAATCTTTGGATCTCAAAATTGTATTTCTCACTTTTTGCTCAATCCATTATTTGTAAAATAAAAAACGTATTGCATTATTTTATAGTTTTTTTTTACTTTTCTTTTTTTCTTAAATGTATTTTATTGATTATGCCATTACAGTTGTCCCATTCCCCCCCACCCCTTATTCCCCTCCGCCCCACATCCCCCCCATTCCTCGCCCTTTAGTTTTGTCCATGGGTCATACACATAAGTTCTTTGGCTTCTACATTTCCTATACTATTCTTAACCTCCCCCTGTCTGTTTTCTACCTACCATTTATGCTACTTTTTCTCTGTACTTTTTCCTCCTCTCTCCCCCTCCCACTCCCCTGTTGATATCCCTCCATACCTTATATAAATCCTTTTAACATTTCATATAATAAAGGCTGTGTGATGATGAACTCCTTGAACTTAACTTTATCTGAGAAGCACTTTATCTGCCCTTCCATTCTAAATGAGAGTTTAGCTGGATAGAGTATTCTTGGATGTAGGTCCTTGCCTTTCATGATTTGGTATACTTCTCTCCAGCCCCTTCTTGCTTGAAAGATCTCCTTTGAGAAATCAGCTGACAGTTTTATGGGAATTTCTTTGTAGGTAACTGTCTCCTTTTCTCTTGCTGCTTCTAAGATTCTCTCCTTATTTTTAATCTTGGGTAATGTCATTATGATGTGCCTTGGTGTGTTCCTCTTTGGGTCCAACTTCTTTGGGACTCTCTGAGCTTCCTGGACTTCCTGGAAGTCTACTTCCTTTGCCAGATTGGGAAAATTCTCCGTCATTATTTCTTCAAGTAAATGTTCAATTTCTTGGTCTTCCTCTTCTCCTTCTGGCATCCCTATGATCCAGATGTTGGGCCATTTACAGATGTCCTGAAGGTTCCTAAGCCTCTCCTCATTTTTCTGAATTCTTGTTTCTTCCTTTTGGTCCACACCGTTGATTTGAGTCCCAGTTTTCTTCTCTTCCCTACTGGTTCCCTGCACATTTCCCCTCATTTTCTTTAGCGAATCCTTCATTTGTTCATTTATTTGCGTCCAACTTTCTTCCAATTTCGTGAGCATCCTGATTACCAGTGTTTTGAACTGTGCATCTGATAGGTTGGCTATCTCCTCGTCTCTTAGTTGTAATTTTTCTGGAGCTCTGTCCTGTTCTTTCATTTGGGCCATTCCTCGCGCCACCCCCCAACTCCGTGTGTCTGTTACTTTAAGGGGCGGAACCTTAGGTGTTCGCCATTGCAGGACAACCTATGTTGTTGTGTTGTGACGCTTCCTTTGGGGGTGGGGCATGGGAGGGAGCAATGGCGCTTGCTCTGTTTACCACTGGCTCCCAATCACCCTCGCCCCAATAAGTTCTCCTGTGAGGCTGGGAGCTGCTCCAGCTGCTGCCTCAACCCCCTCAGGTGCTTTCAACAGGTGGTCTGGGGCTTTTTTCCCCCCAGAATGGTGAGTTGCAATGGTGGGCCGTGTGGTCTGCTCCATTCCCCAGCTCCTTCTCCCGGTCTATATGCATGCGAAAGGGGACTGCCTGGTCCACCACTCTTGGCTGCGTTGGTTCCCAAGGGCTTCTCTGGGTGCGCTGGCTGCAGGCTTTGCTGAGTGCTCGTGTTAACAAGGTGCAGCCAAGAGGGGGGCCCCCAAAGAGGGAGATAATTGGCTCCACACCAAAGGGCCACACCTGCCCTGAATGCTGGCAGCTATGGGAGGAGCCAGAAATGAGACCCTGGGATTTAAATCCAGGCGGGACAAGGCTTGAACGTCTCTCTTTTTGGGACCACATGGCTTGGGTCTCTCTTTTTGAGACCACACGGCTTGGGTCTCTCTTTTTGAGACCACATGGCTTGAGTGTCTCTTTTTGGTACCACACAGCTTGGGACCACGTGGCTTGGGTGAGAGTCAGGGCCACATGGATGGTGCCGGGAGCCTGTGTAAAATACAGTACCCCAGACTGGGCAGAGGGAGAGGGAAGGGCTGTGTGTGTTTAAATAAATAATTCTTTTCCTTTTGAATCTTTCCTCTGGCGGCGGACAAAGCGAACCTGAAAAGGGTGAGAAACCCCTGGGTACAAAAACGGGGGGTCTTTCATATCGTCCAGCCCCCCCATTTGTTCTGTAACACTTGGGCCACGTTTTGGCCAGGTGCGCCCACAGTGAATCTCTCTGGGCAAACTGCCATCTCACTGTGCGCTCTCTTTGCCCGGCTCCACCCCTCTTACTGGTCTGGATGAACGTGTCCTCTTTAACTTCTTGGCTGTCCGACTTTTACTCAGTTCGATTCTCTGTCCATTCTGGTTGTTTGTTTTGCTTTTTAACTTGTTTATCCTCTTTGGTTCTGAGTGGTGGCACAGTGTATCTACCTACACCTCCATCTTGGCCGGAAGTCCTGTTTTATAATTTATAAGGGTAAAACAATTCTGCATACAGAACTTTTTAACACAATCATTACACAAGGGTTAAATGCAAGTATTGACTAAATTTGCACCTGTTTTATAGTAGAATGTACTAAAATATTATTTACTTGCATTTTCAGTGCTTAACAGTGCAACATCAGTAAGATTTATGCAGTTTTCTTCTATAAAGCTTCATAAACCTTATGTTCGCATATTCTATTCTTCCTCTGTATCTGACCTATTGTTGGCTTTTAGTAAGAATCTTTTGCTATATATCTAGTTATAAAAATTTAGGACACTTTCTAATTTACATATTACTTGCACAAACAATTATCTTCCTATCTATCTTATATTTTTGAAAAAAAATTTTTTTACATATTTAATGTTACTATTTATTTAGTGTTCTTTTTTTGTCCAGAGGTTTTGTGCATTATTACTCAACATCTTACCTAATCATTTAAAAATATTGATGAAATTTAAATCTTTCAAAGTGTTCTACATTTGATTTAAAATGGTCTATTAGAGAAGTAATATAGAAACATATATGCACTGAAATAGAAAAATGTTTGGAAATGTACATACACATTCATGTGTGACACAATCTACATTTCTCAGAATATACTTAGTATAAAAGAAGAAAAATTCCTTATTTGTCCTTCTAAGTGAACAATAAAATTGCACACCAAGCACACTCATGAGCTAATGATACTGCACAAATAGAGTAGATTATAGGAAAATTTAAACCAGTTCAGAGGATGAATAACAAGGGGGACCGACCTGACATCAGGAAGTTGAGGGGTCATATCCTGCGTTCATGGATTATACAGAGTGGTGTGCAGAAGAATATTTCCATATAAATGATTTCCTTTCTAATCATATTTGCTTTATTTGAAGTACTTAAAAACCTTAAGAGAAACACTTTCTAGACTTCCAAAGGACTCCATGACATACAAAATGTAAAAAACCCTGAGTGAACAGAATGGAAATGGCTCATATTTCATCTTCGTTTACAAGGTACCACTCACTATTACAAGATATCACTTGCTATTACAAGGATATTACTTTACTTCATTTATGAAATTCTTCCAACAATTTTAGAAGATAGGCACCATTATTAGACCTCATTTTATAGAGAGGTACCTGGGTCACGAAGAAGTTCAATATCTTGCTAAAAGTCACACGATCATAACTGGAATTCTGCTAGAGAGTTTGTGTCTTAATACTTTACTATCACTAGACATATAGCAGCTTGTAAGAAACAATGAAATTTGAAGAGAATATTATTGATTTTACATGATTTGTATTTTAATATGATTTGTTTAAATACACATTTTTGAAATAACATGTACTTCCATTTGTGCAGCTTTATATTTTAATTCACATTTTTTAACTTGTTATAAAAATTTCCACTCTCAGTTCAAAATACAGATCAGTTACAACGTTCAGATTCTCAATGAACCATGGTATGGGAAAAAGCACCTAAGTAAATACCAATTATACATAAATGCATTGTTTGTTAGCATTATACAACAGGCCTTTACCTGATTATCTTCTAGTGATCCTCATGAGTTGGTTTGCAATATTTTTACTTAATCCCTAGTGAGTCTAACACAAAATCTGCAAATTGTTGCGAGTTTATATGGCTCTTAGCTAATGAGGTACCGTGGGTTTACTAAATGAATACAGCAGTTAGAGAACTTCTATTTCTCTATGTTTTGGCAGAGAAATGATTCACCTATCTTAACTGCTAAATTTAGAGTATAAGTTCTGAATCAAATGACCTCTAACCATGAAAGAAATGTAGTGCTTGCTGACATGATATATGTTTTATGTATAACAAGTGTATACATTCAGCTTTTTTTTACTCTTTTCTGTGCCTGAGTTTTTTTTTTCTTTTCTTAATTCCTTCACCTTTTCATCTAGCTCCCCAATTGCCCCTCCTGCCCCAAAAGCTGACAGTCTGTTCTCTGCAAATATGAGCCTATTTCTGTTTTGTTGGCTTATTTTGTTCATTAGATTCCACATATAAGTAAAATCATGTGATATTTGTCTTTCTCTCACTGACTTCTTTTGAAAACTCTATTTTGCTAAAAGAATGTCAAACACATTTCTGCTATATTAAATTTAAAAGGAATAAAACAGTGAATTACAATTGTTTCTCTTTTTTCCTGATTTAATTCACTGTGTTGTCATGGCTATCACCACACAGCCATGCCACTGTTGCAGTTTTACTACTTAGACTAGTTCTTGATTTATTAGCTTTCAGACTCGAGCTTTGCTGCGTTGTTACATTCTCTGGCTTGTATAGCTCCTGTGTAGACCTCTGGTGATATAGTGTGATTTATTATTCATGCGACTTTCAGGGACAAATAGAAGACAAACTGGTTCATAGGTCATCATGATTTAAGGTCAAGTTATTTGGCTTTGGAAGCCCCTTTGGTAATATTCTTTCTGATTTCCTTATAAACAGGAGCAGTCCAATCTGCTAAAATGTAATGTGAAATGCTGTGGCCTTTGGAAGGGGAGCAAGCTAAATGAAAAGGAATTTGTTTAAAGTATGGCTTTCCTGTTTATGTTAACTCATCATTTTACACACTGCTCTATCTTTTGTAAGGTGGGTGGGCACGTGGAAGCTACTGTGTCATCAATCTCCAGAAGGCAAACTCTGAAAATCAGGGGTTTTGCCAAGTTAAATCTGACCATTTGTTATCATTAGAGAACTCTGTAAAAAAACAGAATTTTCTTCTTAGCTGACAATGCAGAAATATCTGAGACCTAAATAATCAAGACTCAAGGAAGAAGTTTGGACTCATTCATCAAAGCTCCGCTTCTAATGTGGCAACATGTTTTCATAACTCGACCATTCTTGCACACCTAGAATCAGAGTGACACACAACTGGAGCAGGAATCAGCTTTATAGGCAATTAATCACAATTCGTTCAGTTTTGGAGGTGGGAAATTTGAGGGGACGACTATGCAACAATGAATGGTATCACGCTTAGGAAGAAATCAAGAGTTTAATATAGCTATAAATCCTACTAAATAATTTGCAAACTTTCAAATTTGGTTCCTTTTCATATGCATGAATGTCAGTAGTGATACTTAAAGAATCTGGGAAAATAGTTACTTTTCTTTTTTATCTCAACAAGTATTTATTTGAGGAGAGTCCTTGATTTTTTCATAGAACAGTTACCCTTCTGAAATCTTCATCTGTATAAATTGTACAACCATAAACCTGGTTTCTACAGATAAGAATGAAAGATTCTTTCCTTCCCACCCTTTGCCTCCCCTCCCACCTCTCTCCTTGCGCTAGTCCCCCAGGTTCTTACAACAAACAGGTATGGTTAGGTTTCCATCTCTAGCATCACCAGGTGTGGGTGTGAGCCACTGTCTCCTCTGCCCTGGACCCTTGCAGTCCTAACTGGCTTTGGGAGCGCCCATTCTATACCCAGCAGTCAAAGGCACCATTTTAAAATGTAGATGACATTATGTCATGTCTGTGTTTTTATGTTTTTTGTGCTAATTTACATCATCTTGTTCTAGTGATTGGTCATTCCAAAGTATTCCTATGGCCTCCAAGAGCCTCCATGATGTTTCCCCTAGTGACATCACAAGGTACCACCCCTCCATCTCACTTTAAGGGTGATTTATATTTGTAGAATAAAGAGTCTGACTTCATTGTTTTCAATGTTTGAATGTTGATAAGTTTTAAGCCTCACCTCTTCCTCTTTTCCTTCAGCCTGACATCTGAGCAAGCTGATTAAAATACGAGGGTGATACTGCCTTTCATGGCAGTGAGAGGTTTGAACCACTGCTCAGATGTGGGCACCCTCACCCTTGCCCACCCCTCACCACCACCAAGGCCCAAGTGAACCTCACTTGCATTTTCTCTCCTTTCTATTGTTGAACTTGCACTGTATTCCACCCAGAAAGCCTCATTACGTCGGTAATTACCAAAGTTTTCATACAACTTTGGTAAGAGTGCAGTGTTATCATTTGCAACATAGGAACTAAATTTTGAGTGTGGGGGGTATTCATCCTGGTTCCGGGAGAAGTAAAATAATTTGCTATGTTAATTTGGAAAGATGATTCTCTTAGAAAGTATATTCTAAAAATTGACAGTAATATATACAGAGAAAAAAATCTTCATTCTGTATCTTCAGGACCTAATAACCAGAAGTTGGTTAAAATTCAATTAATTATTGTGTAAATTTAATGTATATTCTATTAAAAATAAGTCAGTATAGCACTACATAAATATATCTATAATTTAATAATGAGAGCAACCAATGAAACATTTATTTATTACTTAATTCTTTTATGGAGGAGGAAGTTCAAAATTATTTTAATTTCTTAACCACCCTAATATAACCTTTTATCACTTTTCTATAACTATCCTGCAATCTCTTTTTTTTAACCTTCCTCACTGAATAATTGGCATAAATATAAGTCCTGCCATTTTACAAATAAGAAAATTCAGACACTGGCTATTACCGCCCAAATTATAGTTGTTTAGCAGATACATTTTTTGGAATCTATGACTATATTATAGAATTTGTGTGACATTATACTGTGCAAAATAACATTTTAAATATTTTAAAAGTATAGAATATTTTAGTAACACTTTAACAAGAACAGTGCTTTGAATCCTCAGGCAATTTCATATTTAAAGTAATATTGGAATATTGGTAGAATCTGATAAAGTCTTTTAAGTAGATTGTTATAAGAAGATAAGGTGAGTTTATGAAGCTAGAAAAAGCTTGAAGTTTGATTATTTTAGCATCAAAGTCAGAAGGAAGTCTCTCACACTCAATTACGCTCAGGAAAGTCTTTTTTTTTTTCCTCCTGAGGTTGGGCATGATCATGTTGATGCCATGTGCTACGAGGGGATCAGGTTGTCTTTCAGATTGACATTTAATCTTTCCATATGGACTATTTGTACAAAAAAGTAATTTTCCTACGTTGATGTAAAGACACATCTGCAAGCTTAATTTGAAGCAAATCTATTGTAGGCGGTGAGGTGATATTAGGTTTCCCCATTCCATAGTGATCATCTTTATGTCAAGTTCTGACTTTTGAATCCAGGAAAGGGGTCATGGTATACACTAGCATAAACGGGCTAAATAGATTGGAATCCTTAGAGATTAAGGATAAGATTTGTGTGTTTGTGTGGGGGGGTGATATGTAAGAAAATATATACATGCTTAGATATTTCACAGTGATGGTCTGTAAAGAGAAAAGATACAGTATTTTACTGAATATCTTTTGAATTCTCCTGAAAAGTCACCTCCCTGAAAACATCTCCATATTGGTCACCTCTTTTCTGCACCCTGCACACAACAGACCAATCTCTATGGGGGAAATGCTGCTTGTTAAGCTGAGAGTATGACTACCTGGGCTTGAATCCTGTCTCTACCACACACTAACTAGGGAGACAGAGGCACATTCAGTTACTTACATTCTCTATGCCTCAGTTTCTTTTTCTGCAAATAAGATCATGATATTGTATATTTCCTAGGTTGATGAGAAGTTTAACTGAATTTACATATGGAAAATACACAGAACAGTGCCTGGTGTATAACAACCTCTTGATAAATGTTAGTTTAGCAGCATTCAGAAATAATACTAATTTGGCCCGGCTGGTGTAGCTCAGTGGATTGAGCGCGGGCTGGGGACCAGAGGGTCCCGGTTTGATTCCCAGTTGGGGTACATGCCTGGGTTGCGGGCCAGGTCCCCAGTGAGGGCCATGTGAGATGCAACCATACATTGCTCTTTCTCCCTCTGTTCTCCTCTCTCTGAAAATAAATAAATAAAATCTTTAAAAAAATAATACTAATTTGGATATATTATTGGAGTTGTGTGTATTTCCCTTGATTCTCTTCAATTTAACAATAAGTGTTCACAAGTTGCTTTATGGATAATCACACTTGCAGGTTCTGTCAAGCAGTCGGTGTGCAGTGAATGGTAATCATCATTGTTGTTGATATCTACTTACTTATTTTTTCCATTAGAGCTTGTTTCCTGAAAGAAATGCATCAGTGTGTTATGAAGAGTTTCCTGTGGTCTGGATTTTGTTGTTGACATTCCTGTTATGTCCCCATCTGTAATATTTTCTGTAATTTGATAGTTGACTCTGAAGAATTGGTTAAATTTATGTTTGATTTTGTTTTCTGGCAAGAACAATTTATAGCTTATTATATTAAGAGGCACATAGTATTTATTTGTCAATATTTTGAAGCTAGTAACCATTGATACCCAAATGATAATATTCTGCTTCTATCATTCTTTGTTCATTAGCTGGAATACTTCTATAATGAGAAACTTCTTGTCATCTACTACATGGCTACAACAGAGGTACGCTTTATTTTATAGGAAATGCAGGATAACTGCTTCTTTTTCCCTTTATTTAGCAGTTTTTAAAATATTTAATTGGCTCCTTATTCTCTCCTAAAAGTGATCATTTGGTTTTTTTACATCATTATTTATCCATAGAATTAAACAATATGGTGTTTCAATGCACTGTAGTTACTATTCTTTTGATGACTAAATTGTGCCATTTTTGGCCAGCAAGGCACACTTTAGATTGGCTGTTGGGTCCTTTTAACACATTTTTGGGAGACTTTCATAGCTTCCTTACTATCTGGTATGACAAGATGTTACAGGCTTATACTGAATATTTTCTGCCCTGGCCTGGAATCACCCATTTTTACAAGAACCTCTGGTGTCTATTAGAGAAAAATGGTATTTTAAGAGCATGCTCTGGACATATGTTAAGGATGCTCATTCATTATTTTTAGGTTTTCAGTGGACTGAGCAAGGAAATTAAATACATACAGAAAGAGAGGGAGAGAGAAGATGAGAGGAAAAATCAGATAAAATAGCTTATGAGAGATACACATAATGCTACTTGCCGTTTGAATTCAGGAATACTAGATTTTTACTTAACCTCATCTAACATCTGTATGTCCTCTTTTCCCACACTGAGCATCCTCTTTCTCAAGGACATAGAAGATGATGCAATTAGAATATGATATAATTACTCATTGGCTTTTTGCCACATTACATTCATCCATAATAGACTCAGTTAACAACAGAAATGCTACCATCATTAATACAATTACTAAACATTTTTAAAACTATTTTTTTAAAGACTTTATTTATTTATTTTTAGACAGACAGGAAAGGAGAGAGAAAGAGAGGGAGAGAAACATCAATGTGTGGTTGCCTCTAGCACGCCCCTCACCGAGGGACCTGGCCCACAACCCAGGCATGTGCCCTGACTGGGAATCAAACCCATCACCCTTTGCTTCACAGGCCCACGCTCAGTCCGCTGAGCCACACCAGCTGGGGCTTTAAAACTATTTTTACAAAAAACAAAACAAAACAAAACTTTTTTTTGAAAATTATTTTCCAAATGCACCATATCTACGTTGTAAAGCATGTGTCACTGCACACCATGTCCTGTCCTTCCTAACCCACACTTAGTTGTATAAGCAAATATTTATTTGTTTCTTTTAAGTCATTTTGCTTGTCTGATAATTGTTGTCTAGCGCATTCCTTAGGAAGGACCAACAGATGTACTTATTGATCACCTTATATTTCTGACTCTATTCTAAGCCTTTAAAAATAATCAAGAATAGCAATTTATCTAAGTGGATATCCTGAGATTTACTACCTAAGACACACCAGTGTAACCTGTTGGTCATAAGACTCGTTGTGACACTGATAGGTGATATTGGGGCCTGGACAGGAGTCGCCTGCACTAACAAGACTATATGAAGACTTTCTCACAAATCCAAAAGTTCTTTGTAATGTTTCCAGTAGCCATGTCGCTTTTCATTCCCTAAGATACTCTGTATTTTTCTGTGTTTACCTCCTGACTATTAATTTTTTTTTCTGGATTGGCATTTTTCTGGTCCTGCGAAAGATCAATGGAAAATCTTGGGGAATGGTTTTCTCTCCTTCTCTCAGGTATGGTGCTGAGTTAGAACCACATTACATTAGTCAGTGCCATAGCTCCAGTGGGTTTACAGACAATCTAGTTCATATACAAGACTACTTTGATGTTTATTTACTCAAAAGAGGTGAACCAAGCCACTTAGGCATCATGTTTAATATGGAAGGCAATGTCCTTACAAAGAAAAAAAAAACTGGAACAAACTCAATTCATCCTAGGGAAGGGTTTGGTCTTAAAAACTCACCTTTGCTATACTGCAGTTGTCAAGAGAATGGATAACAGCCAGATAACCAAACTACTTTAGGTGAACTTAAGAGAGATGGACTTGTGCAGGGCACCTAGATGAAGTCCTTCAAGGGCATACGAAAAATGTATAGTCCTGTTGCTCTGCTTTAGGAAAACTATACCAATAACATCACAAAACTGGAAAATAGTTTTTCTGTAACTAGCAGGGCTTGGAATTGAGCTACGGCTGTATATGGGTGGACTCAATTTGCAGGTCTGTAATTTGTTCTCCGGGAGTTGAAAAGACAGATTGGATAGCAGTGTAATGTTCTCCTAGAGGAGATAGAGGAGGATGATATAAAGCCAGGCCGTGTGGACAAATACTGTGGAGAGGGATGTGTATCCTGCATTGCTTTGCTGGGTGGATTGCTGCATCAAGGGCATAATCTTTAGGCAGAAGCAACTCTTACTCCTGATCATCACATTATTCATCCCTGTTTCCATACGGGGAGACCAGATCACATCTATTTTATGAAATTGGTAACTAGACCTACTTTGACAGGGAAACTGGAAACACTACATAAAACCAGAATTGTCTAAGTACTATAAAACTTATTTTACCAATTCAAATGTAAACAGAGGAGATAAAAAGAAAACATAAAAGCCAGTGGTTTAGGAATGTGTTTAACTCCTGTGGTGATCTACATGGGTTTCCAGAAAATGGCATAGAATTAAACATCAACAGTGATTAAATGCCTAGATACTAACACAGAGCAGGTATGCAATTCAGTCCTCAGGGACTGGCATTGTTGCACAACATCATAATCAGGTCTTCCAGTTAGGGCTGCTTTTGTGGAGCTGAGTTAGTTGGCAGGCCTGTTAGACATTACTTTCCTTTTTCATAGACACCTCATTATTTACCATCCCTTCAGTCCTTTTAATTGCTCTGAGCAAAGATTTCTTTTCCCATTTAGCGATGGGGACCGAACACATCAATACCCAATTTAAGCAAGACCCTCATAAAGACAGCAGTGAAATTATTGTGCTGCTGCTTCTCTAAATGTCAAGATAGCTTGGCTCCTAAAACTGAGCCTTCCCTTGATTGTTGAATAGCTCTTTCCATAAACAGTGTTTCTAATTAGCTAAATCAAAATCTGGAAAAACACATTTTGCATTGTTTTAATGTATTTGTTAAACTGCCATTCACTTTTATTCTCTTAGAGAACACAGAAAATTTGGATTCATTTTTTCATTGATAGTTATAAAAATGAACGATTGCATTGTTTACTAAATATTAATTTACTTAAATTTAATGTAACATAAACAGCATTTTTTTACTAACAATTAAATTACATACCAAGAACAGATTTTTTAAACTCATAAATGTTTGTCAGCTATTCATAATAAAATCTAAAAAATAGTTGAATAAATCCAATTTAAATAAATATGATACTATATTTTTAATTTGGTAAATGTAATTATGACTATAAAGTTTACATAATTGTATGATATTAAGCACAGCATATTTTAATTTCTGAGTTATAATTCATGATTTCTTAACCTATATTAATACCATCATTGTTAAATAGTAGGGAGTAAACATAATTTTCCAAAATATTTTGTACATTTCTTCTGTAGGATAAATCCTTGAATATTATTCAAATTTTGATATTTTATTGATACTGAATATTGAAGTATTTATACTGTTTGGTTTTCAAAAGCTTTATAAACCATGTTCTCACTTAAAGTATCTTTAAACTGGGATTATGCAGTAGAAATGTTAAAAACTTAACTGCATAAGATTTAACAATGCTAGGTTATTTTACTTGTGGTTGATAAAATTCCCAATGAATGTATTCTGTCCTGTAATTCCCATTTTAGGATGGAGGAAGGAAGAGTAAAAGGGTGTGAAGAAAATACACTTTCTTACAAATTTACAATGTATTACACCTATAAAAAAAGATTCATCGAGTATCTGCTTATGTGAATTGAGGAGAATTAGTAGAACGGACAGTATTGGGACCTGGATTGCACAGTAAAGGAAAGCTCTAGCCTGAGAGAATAGATAAAGGCTGGTGACCAGAGTGGAATAGCTAAGGAAACCACTTCACTGCCTCAGTGAAAATATAGAAATAAGTTACGTTGTTTCAGTAGGCAAAATAAATTTGAAATACAGGGCCAGCTTAAGGAAGCTTAATTGTTTCTTACAGGTCAATTATAAAATGCTTAGAAAGAGTTCTTTGAAGTTTCACTTGATGCTTTTTGCATCACGCCTACAAGTTTAGCTACACCTAATTTTCACTGATTTTTTTTTATAAGTTCTCCAGGCTTGGTTTATTCCTGGCCAATCCAGCTTTTTAATATTTGAGCATCAACAATGTTAATATAAATTTGGCATACTAAAAATGATGCCAGTCCCTTTTATCTCATGCTTTGCCTGATTCAGGCTCTGTACTAGGTATTATAATCACCGTTTTAAAGAAGAGAGAACTAAGACTTAGTTATTTAAAGTGACTTGCCAAAGGACAGCTACTAAGGAGTAAATGAGGGCATTAAACCCTAGATATGTGACTCTGGAATTTAAGTTATTTAAACTACTAAGTACAGGACCTCATACTAGGACTTAAAATGTTAAAAACTTCATTGCATAAACATGATAGGATGAAGGAGAGAAGCTTTAGGACTGCTTTGTGAGTAGTGATCAGTGGGTCATGAGGGAAATGAAGAAGAGCAATGCTGGTCACAGTGGATTCTTTCTCATGGCCATTCCTACTCTACTCTCGGGTTATCTCCTGATTGTTGGAAATGGCAAGGGGAGTGGTGAAGTATGAACAGAGCAAAGGTATTGTATCCAATCATAGAGTCTGGGGTAGGCTGAATTCTCATAATGAAAGAACATGCTTGTATGTTTAGAACCAAAGGTTCACACAGAAGGACTGATTCAGATAAATTGGCCATTTGAGAGGAACTGGCCACTCAAGACACATTGATCAACTCATATTTAAGAAATACTCTTAAAATATGATTACATGCACAGAAGGTCAAGCAGATAGAAATCCAGATAGAGCAACTATTCAAACACATTAAGTCGCTCAGATTTACCAGTCAGAATAAATGAGTAGGTCATCCTATATAGAGTAGCCATTGGGAAAAGGACATTATTGTTTATCAATTACCATGAGATTTTTTGTACTTCCCATTACTCTGTGTTTGTGTGTTGCTGGGGAGGGGAATTGAGCTCTGATTCCTTGCAGATTTCCTTTTTCATATTTTAATGCATAAGCCTATTAATTTATAAATATTAACATTGACAAGTGTCAGACAAGTAATCTCTATATAAGAATTATATACATGTTTAGTAGTCACTTGCTCCATTTATAAGAAAATTATCCTAGTATTTCTGTAATGTATACTTTTTAAGCATATTGTTTATTTTAAATTTTATACAGTGCATATAAATGTGGTAAAAATTGCATTTGTTTCCAAATATATCCCAATAAGAGACTTAGAATCTATTTATTGACATTGAAATCTATAATAAATAACAAAAAACTAAGCACTCCTTCCAGAGCTTAAAGGTTGTACTTATCAAATGTTGCATTTGCAAAGTTGCCACTGTGCTTACAATAAATTTGATAAATCAAAAAAGAAAATAAAAGTCAGAGGATGAAAGGAAGGATGGGAAGATGGGACAGAAGGGCAGATAGACAAAAAGAAAAAGGGAAGTAGGGGGAAAGGAGAAAGTGAATATATTTTACAGCATTTAAGATCTGCTTGGTTTCTGCATGTTGTGTTAGAACTATATAGTTCATGTTTATTTTCACAGAATACCAGAGAATACTGTGAATCTGCATAAACAAGGCTGTCTCTAAGTTTATGTTAAGCTTGAGTTAAAAGTGAAGATACAAAGATACTATGAAGGAACATTTTTTTTTCAGGAACTAGGGAGAATTGGAGAAACAGCTCAGGCTTATACTGTGGGCCGAAAGAGTTAAAGAACATAACATAGGAGGTGACAAGTTTAGGTGCTGAATTTTAGCTTTTCACTTAAAACATTTAGAATGTATTTGTGATTTTGAATACATTTTAATATCTCATTAAATATTCATTTTTAGAAAGGAAAAAAGATCTCCAAATTAAAAAATGTAATGGATGGAACTGGAGACTATTGTGCTAAGTGAAATAAGCAGTCGGTGAAAGGCAAATACCATATGATTTCACCTATAAGAGGAACCTAATAAACTAAAGTAAACTAATGAGCAAAATAGGACCAGATTCATGGAAACATGGGACAGATGGACAGCGACCACGGGGACAGGAGGGGAGAAGGGGATAATTGTGTAAAGAAGGTGAAAGGACTAGTCAAAGACCATGTATAAATCAATCACCCAGGGACATGGACAACACTGTGGGAATTGACTGTGGGAGCAGGCAGTGGGCTGGTGGAGGAGGATAAAGGGGAGAAAATGGGACAACTGTAATAGAATAAAAATAAAAATTAAAAAAAAGAAAAAAATGGACTGTTAACACTTAAAAAATGCAGACTGCGTTTTTAAGTGATTTTAAAATTTATTTAAAAATAGATGACTTAAACCACTCTTAGCAGTAATGTGAGAAAAATTTTAACATTCTATAAATAAATTTATATTGATCTGTTAACTGTCCTGGAATTATTAGAATTACTCTGCCATTTGAAACTATATATTTGCAAGTCATGTCTATGTCACTGCTTTTAACTTGACTGCATATTATTGTACCACTGAAGTAAGTCCAAAGTCATGGCATTGTTTCGTCTTTAGACCTCAGGATCTCCTTCTCCCTCAGAGGTCAATAATGTGTCAGTGAACAAAAAGAATTCATGTGAACATAAAAGCAATATTCCAGATACTTTAAAATTTTGAGATAAAAAAGCAAAACATTTGCTTTTATAAATCTTTATAGATAAGAAAAACACCTATCTACCTTGATTTATTTAGACACAATTCCAAATCAAGATAGGAAGCTAGTTCCCCAAATACTGGAATTTTCCCATTGCAATAATTAAAGTGGTATCAGATGCATTTTCTGTTGAATTTTACCCATGAAATATCCCTTAAAGTTGTTGTACAGGTAAATACCCAAACTTTCTTTGTTCCATTTCACAATAACAGTGATGCAATTTACCTTTTGTTCTTCCCCTGAAGAGGAGAAGGAAAATAAGAATCAACCTATTAGAAAAGTTGGTATGACAAATATAATTCTATGCTGTTGAATGATTCCCAGTGATGGTGAGAAAAGAGTTCTGGAGTATTAATTTCCTTCCCTAAAACCTCCAGTTTGGCCCAGCAGGGCTTTTGAAAACACTCCCTTGTGCTAATAATTTTCTTAGCGTCATTGGAGCTAAATACTTTTTCTTGTGTAGAAGTTATTATTTCTTCAAATAAAATATTATTACACATTAATAAAAACTCACATCCATCCTACTTTAAGTACAATGACAAATGACAGTGAAAATCGGTAGATTTAGCTCTGTTACTGAAGTTGTGAAAGATTATATAACTCCCATAAGACACCAATCAGCCATTTTTTTCAATCAATCATTCAACAAATGTTTACTGAGTTTTAAATATTTATGTAATATTTCTCCTGGCATCTGGTGAAGATGTGGAGAATAGGCTCAGCATTGCTCAATTTTGTGTTCTAATTTTGGAAAGAAAATACACACAGGTACATTAATTAGGGCCAGAAAATAAATGGAGTAAAAAGTGAGCAAAATGGCAATGTGTAAATGACAAAGTATTCAACAAATCTTTATTGAGAGCCTTCTGTGTGTCAGACACAGTTCTAGGTATTTGGGACATATCAGTTACCCAAAGAGACCAAATCCTTCTCTGAGAGACTTACATTTTAGGGAGGCAGACAATAAACAATAGGCATATGAAAGGAGTATGTTATTATAGCATGTTAAATGGTGATAAGCTCCTCATAAGAAAATAGAAATAAAGAAATGGAGCAGAAAAAGTATTTTGAGTGCTGGGAGAAGGGTTGCACTTTAAATACTGGGGTCAGGGTAGAGCCAAGGACCTTTAGAGGATGACGTTTGCTGTGAACTTCAGCTGGCACACAGGGGAAGAGAAAGAACGGAAGCTGGGTAGGACTCTGATATGCAGACAGAAGAGACAAGGCCTTCCAGAATCTGAGCCATAGAGATTATTGGGAATAAAAACCAATCTATTTTTTTCCCTTAAAAATACAATAAAGTGAGATGGCCATATAATTTTTTTTAAGTTCAGTTACTTGTAATGATGTACAAACAAGATAAAGTAAGACTCTATTAAGTTTAACACATCTCTTAGTTTTTGCCCAGATCAGTCTGATCCTGACGTAACTACAAGACCCAAGGGTGAAATACTACCTGTGTGATAATATAGCTACTCACTAAATCTCATTGTTAAATGCATGCATATTATTGAAGTGTAAGCTTCAGATGAAAGAAAAGGCAGACTTTTTTATAATTATATCACTTTAAAAATTTTCTTAACTGTATTATTTCCATTACCATTTAATCCCCTTATAAACTCTCCACCCCCACCCTCAGGCAATCACTGGGTGGATTGCCTTCAGGCCTAAGACTCACGTTTCTTTTCAGTTGCTCAACCTTTGGCCTTCTTTCTCCTTCCTCACACAGGGGCAGTGTGGGTTAGATAAAGGACGGCAGCTAAACCAAAACCACTAATGCATTTGAAATGTGAACTTATGTCTCTTAGACTATATTTTAGGTCCCTCAAAGTGCATAACTCTCTTAATTCATTTATTAACTCAAAAAATATTTATTGAGGATTGCTATATATAAGGTACTTTGGGAGGATCAGGCAATTGAACAATGAACCAAGAAGGCAATCCCTTCTATAAGAGAGATTTATTCTAGTGCGGGAAGGGGAAGAGGTTATACTGAATAATAACTAACTTAATAACTAAATAAATAAATGTTAGGCAGTAAGTGCTTAGTAATACGAAGAAAGTGAGTGATGCATAGGTGCTTTTCATCGGGCATTTGCTTTGTGTCATGTACTGTTACAGTTGTTTTATAAATACTGTCTCTTTTGACCATCAGCATAATGTTATGTAGAAGTTATTATAATCTTATTTTGGCAATAAAGAACAGATAAACCAGAGTTTATACAGATAATAACTGTCAGGGCTAGAAGAGACACTGAGCAAGTGTATTCTTAAGTAAACTTAATCAACTCGCTATACTGCTTTCAGGGGAGGTCACAAGTGAGCCAAGATTTGACTAATGCAGGGGTCTGCAAAATATTGCTAATGGTTCAAATACGGCGGATAAATTTTTATAGGGACACAGCCGCACCTATTCATTAAAATGTTTTATTACTGATTTTGTGTTACAGAAGCAGAACTGAGTAGTTCTGGAAAAGACCATCTGGCCCATGGTCTTAAATATTTACTATATATCCCTTTACAGAAAAATAAATTGCCAATCCCTCTACTAAAGTAAGGGGCCAAGTCATGTGATATATTGAGAAAAACCTTTCGGGCAGCGGGGAGAATAAGTGGAAAGCCTGAAGTAGGATATATCCAAGGTAGCGCCTGGTGGGGCTGAAGCAAATGAATGAGGCAGGTATTGAGAGATAAGAAAAATAGTAACAAGATCACTAATGACTCTTAACGGGCTGGCAAAGGACTTGAAAGTTGATCCTGAGTAATATGGGAAGCCGCTGAAAGATTTTCAGTGTAAAAGTGACATGATTTGATGTAGTGGACACTGTGATATTCTTCCCAGAAACCCCTTCAAGACTGAAAGTCTTACTCCCTCAGGGCATAAGATGTTGGCAGCAGAAAACCCTCAGGCATCAGTCCTCTCCTAAAATTGCCTTAATTGAAGAGAGTTGATGTGCTAAGTTAAGACATGCCTCATTACCAGGGCAGGCTGCAACAATGGCTGGATGATGTGAGAATATAAAGTTTCAGTATTATTGCCCAGACTTGGAACAAGTATGCAAGGCCATGGCAGTATCAGAGCTCTGGTGGGGTTAGCTGAGGCCCTCATTGAGACTGTACTGCAGCTCACCTTCTCCTTCTGCCCAATCCTGCTTTCTCCTCCTACACAGGGGATGGTGCCCAGACCACTTTCTAACAAATGTCCTTCATACTTATCTTTATAGCAGAGTCAGCTGCACTGGGATCCTGACCAGCAAATTCTGGCTTGCTTATGACAAACATCACTAAATGTAAACAATATTATAGGTGGCCAAATATGGAAGCAATGAGATGAATAGAAAAATGTTACAGTATTTGATATAGGATGTGATGATTATAGATCAAAATGTGGTGAGATTCTTGGAGTCTGGATTTATTTTGATGTTTGTTCCAATGGGACTTGTGAGTAAATTGGAGGTGAGGTATGAGGAAAAGATAGAGAGAGGGAGAAGAAGAGAGAGAGTAAGAGAGAGTGAACAATTTGGGATAGCTACAAGATTTTTAACCTAAGTAACTGACAGATGATCAGAAATTCGACTTTTGAAATTCTGGTGGAATGCATTGCATGGGGAAGCAAATCAGGAATTTGCTTTTTGGATGTACATTAAGCCCTAATGCTTAGGGTATTATTGTTAATGCTGTGACACATTTCTCAACAATCTCATGACTTAATACAATCAAAATGTTTCGCTCATCTATAAGCCAACATAGATGTCCAGGTTGGACAATTTTCTGGACACTCTTCCCTTAAGGATTGACTAAGATTCGAGCTCTTCTATCTCCTGGTTCTTCCATCCTGGGCTCCAAGACTGCTTTGTTGTCTTTTACCAACATAGCAAAAGATCACATTCTATATCTAAGTTAAAAAGGGCAATAGAGAAATGTAGTCTTTGGTTGAGTGCCCCTTTCTCATCTGCTCTATACTATAAGTTAAAGCACAAAGCTTTGAGAATCATTGTCATTTCTGCTGCGTCCATGTTAAATATGAAATTTTTCTTATACATCCAAGAGGAATTCTGGGAATACGTCTGGGATGAAGAATTAAATTGGAGAGTCTTCAGTAAGTAGATGGCATTTAAAGACATGAGAAGGCATCCCATTTCCTAGGATTAGTGTTCATTGCAGTGGGAAGTCATTCATCCTGAACCCTGGGGCCATTTCAGTATTTACAGGTCAAGTGAATGAAGTGAAACAACAAAGGAGACTGAACAAGATGTCAGTGAGAGAAAAGGAGAACAGAGTGTGGTTTTCTTGAGGCCAAGCAAGGAATACATTTTGAGGCTGATGCTAAGTGGATAAGGTGAATTCAGAGAATTGATCGTTAAATCTGGAAGTGATCTTAATAAGATCAGTTTTGTAGAGCAATGGGTCAGATATCTGATCAGAGTAAGTGTAAGAGAATGTGGGCAATTGTGAAGTGAAGCAGCAAATACAGCAAGATTTTTTAAGAAGTTGTATATAAGGGCACAGCAGTCCTTTTATGAGGCTGGTGCTATAGTCAGTGTTTAAAATAGGTAGAAAAAATACACATTGAAATACCTGACATTACTAGATTAGTGAAATATATAAATATATACATCAGCGTAGATGACTATATATAGATAAACTGATATATCATCAATTTAAGTGACTATGTTGTTTCTTGGAAGAGCAGGAAGTAGTGATGATTCTTTATTTAGTGTTTTATCATGTAACCCGAAAATACATTGATAAAGAGTAACAGAAGTCTTCCTCAAAAGTAATGCTTGACTCTCTCTGCTAGGGTTATAAGTTAGCTTCAAAGCCCTGAAGAGACTGAGAACGACAACAAAGAAATTGTATGAAAGTGATGATTCTTATAAAGTCAAGGAAAAGGGAAAAAATAGCAATAGGAAGATATAGTTAAGAAAGTACCATTAATAAGAAATAGATTTGCTCAGTAGCTTCAAGACAGAGTCTTTTCTTTTTCTACTAGTTCTTTGTTTCCCTTTCCTAACATTATTCTTCTGTCCCTTACACACAAAAATTCCCACAATTTAATTTGAGATCAGGAATGTACATGGCTGCTGTTGGAGAGTTTCTTCTAAAGGGCTTGGTCTACATGAAAATCATGATATTTTGGACAGGATAAAGAAAGATACAAATTGACAATGAAGGGAGCATTTTTATTCTTGCTTCATTTCATTATAAGTCATGCTGACAACTGAAATAGAGCAGGGAAAATGGTATTCAGGAACAAATAGCCTCCTGCACTGGAAAACAAAGCTTCTGAAAGAGGCGAGTATTTTTCAGATTGGGAGTGTTCCTGGCACTGTTTCTTTGATGGGCTGTGACAGTGGGAGCTCTTGGGTAAAAATTGTGGCAGAAAGATCCTGGTTCATTAGTACTCAGTCTAGATGAAGTGTCAATATGTTGACTACTAGAGGTTTTTCTGAAACAAGGCTCATTTGAACTAGATGAAGGAGGGATTACAACAAATGGAAAGTGGCATAGATTTTTGTGTTGTAAATCCTTGTGCCTTTCAATTGCTACAATGTAGGGATGATATTCTGTGACACTTCTTTATTGCCCTTTATTCTTTCTTTCATTTGGTAACTTTTTAGGCTACCTTCTCTGCATTCTGAGTGATTAAAACACAGATTTATACTTACTGGCTTCGTTTCTTTCAATACGGTTACAAGTGCTTACACATAGAAGTATTTACGATAGGAGGTAGACACTGTGATTAGATTTCTAAAGAAGCATGACCTTGCGTGTGTTGACTATACCATCTGTCCTTTTGGCACAAACATTTAAAAAGTGGGTAGTTGAAACAATTCTTTTCTTGTGCATGATTTTTATTTATTCCTATTTGGATGACTCTCGACATCAAGAACAGTAGGGGCTGAGTTTCAAAATGGCCTGATAACTCAAAGTGGCAGAGTTGAGCAGGGTGTTTGGGATTTTGCAATGAACTTACTGAGAGTTCCTAATTGAAAGCACACTCAGAAGGCAGTCCTGTGAATGGAAGGTAGCTGGTAACAGCAAGCGTTCTGCTCAAAAGCCTCATTTACACGGCAGCATTCTGAAGAAAATGGAATTTGTAACTGCAGATTTTCTGAAATAAAATCACATCTGAACAGCAGGATTTCTAATCAGAAGGTGCCTTATAACTATGTTCTAAAATTAAACCTCATTTAAACAACATTTATTCTAAATGGAAAATGTACTGTAGTTGTTTTCTCCATTGAAGGCAAATTCAAATCATTGTTATCCTACGAGCTAAGTAGCTTAAGTAACTTCTGCCACGTAATGGAGATTAGTGTGATGTTCATATCAGGTTCACAGAGTAATTTGGGGGGAAATGTTTTCCTTTTGCATTTGTTTCACATAGAATATGATAGAAAAAATTCATTATTTGAGCAAGATTGCTCATCAGTAAGCTGTGATACTTGTTTCAAGTTTCAACCTAGTAGAGACTAAACAATATGTGACATTTTATTGCTCAGCCTACTTCTCAGAGAAAGGAACCTTTTCAGGGACTTGCTATCTGAAAGTTATGCAGGGCCCTTATACTATGCAAATAATACTGAATATATACCTGGTGGGGGGGAGCAGATGAGACTTTTAGGGCACAACTCACAAAATTGATGTTTTCTAGTAATATTTAGAAATAGGAGTCAGAAGAAATATTAAAGCTATTGTAGCGCCATATGTAACCCTTCCTTTCAGATATAGGAAGCCTATTTTACAAAACTCACCAGTCCAGCCCTCGTTATAGACCCTAACATTTCCGTTAATGGGAAATCAAATACTAATTGATTAAGCAGAAATGGAATCTCTTACTCACTTCTCTATACTTACAAATAAATAATAAAACTAATAACACATTTAAACACTAATGTTAATATATTAAGTATGGCATATAAAGCACTCAAGCTTTTCTAAACACTTTTACATTAGCTCAAAACTGGCATTCTAATCATCTACCGCAATTTTCTCTCTTTTAAAGTATGTTTAATCCTGGTGTCTAAATAAAGAGGATATAGAAGATTTCCCAATGTTATATTTTGTGCTTCTTTCCTAAAGCTGATGCTACTCAACGTGCTCATTATCTGTCTGCAAAATGTGTATTGAGGATTCTAATCTATGACCAGTGGCTCTTTTGCGTTTTTCCTGCACAGAATTACTGGCCTTCGACTCATCTGTGCAGCTGCTTTGAGCTGCACCTGGTGTGTCTTCAGATGTGGCTGTTTATGCTTGTGTTCTGTCTAAAACAGGAGTGGAAAAGAACACACAAACAGAGTCTCTCTCTATCCCCTGAGTTCTTTCTCTCAGGCTTGTGTGGCCGCCATAATTAACCACCAGAGGACTGTAACTAGGCTAAAGTGTAAACGTCTTCAGAAGATGTTTCTCACTCCTTATTTACAGTCTTAGCACTTAGCAACACCAGACAAGTGCTTTTTGGACCTTTTATTATACATTACTTGAGTATATATTTTTTTCACTAAAATTGAATAATGGCTTGAGCATTGTTTTGACATTATTACTAGGATTAAGATGTGTGTTTTGCTTTTTCTAAAAGGAATCAAAGCACGTTTTATGAGAAAATAACAAATTCAGTGCCAAAAACTGAAGTGGAAGATATTTGAAGCACTCAAGTAATGTATTTTAGAGTATGTTGCCCATCTAGTTGTACCAGTTTTTATATACTAGGACAATTGCTAATCACATTTATGATGCCCTATGATGTTTTTACTGGCTTGACTTCTGTTCAAGGGCTTTCTAAAAATCAAGTAACTATCCTAGAAATAAGAAAGACTTAGATAGTAAATATACTTATATAATGTGTAAAAAATACTCTAAGATACAAAACTAATCACTTTGAAAACATTTCAGTAAGAAGTACAAACAAAGCCGAACAGCTACTTTATTGAAATTTGAAAAGGGGGAACAAGAAGAAGATAACAGATTCAAAATACTAAGCCTCTTACTGAGGATTGCATTTATTCATGTGTATTATTCTTCTGTAAGGTTTGCTTTGACACTAAATCATGAAACAGGCCATATTCTACAAAAGAAGTCCTGCAACTGTGGTACATGATGGCTGTGACAACAAAATAATAAATAATTGACATTGACAATGAAAACTGCTTTTCCCAAAGCATCTGATAACTAATGTGTGAATAACTCCCCTGGTATTGTCTGCCTGTCAGTGTGGTACAAGTATGCTATTTCAGGGATATTGGAGTTGAGAAAAGTGATCTCTTTTTTAAAAAGAGCAACGTCAAATAGTATGGAGATGGAAAAACATTATTGATGTCAATGAACTAATATTCAAAAGACAATGTGTCTTGTATATGATGATTCCAATGTAGGATGAGGATATGCTAATTGATGTTAGAAATTATCTTTTGTACTTGGACTTGATGAATTTTTTTAGAAAAGTGCTCCAAATCAGAATATTATCTGTTTGTTTAGTAGACACATTGATTATAGATCACTTTTTTTACTGACTCTTTTTTGAGCACGTTTAGGTTTAAGAAGCTGTTTAGCTTTCGGGTTACATTTATCACTATATTTGTTTTACAATTTCACAAAGTTTGGGTTGGTGAAAGAACACTGGACAGATTAATATAGTGGTGTATCTATGAGGGGGGGGGCCCAAAACCCCAGAATTTATTTATAAAAGGTTGTGTGTTAATTCTTACATGATTAAACTTCAGTCCCCTTCCAAGTACTCTTTATTTGATCCAATACACACATCAGACATTTTCTCCACTGCTCAAAACAGTTTTTGGACTCGCTGATTTTGATGCCTTTTAGTGCTTCTGTTGTTTTTTGTTTCACCTCTTTCACATCAGCAAAATGCTTCTCATCGAAGAATTTTTGTTCTCCCATCTGGGGGAACAAAAAAGTCAACAGGGGCAAGATTGAGTGAATAGAGTGGGGCAAGGGGTCATGCTGTTTTGGGCCAAAAACTGCTAAACACTCGGAGCCATGTGGGCAGGAATGCCCATAAATCACACATCATGAAATGGGCATATTTGTTGAAAACGCCTTCAAAAACAATTCATTGAAGCTGAACACAGCCTCTCACAACACCACCAGCTGGTACACTGATATAGATAGGTTCCTAGAACACTCAGCTAGCAGGGGAAGCCTGTACTACTAGAGGCCTGCTCTCCAGAAGATAATTCCATTTTCGGGGGGGTCCCCTCTCATACAAGTTGTAAAGACCAAATCAAAATATCTTGTAAATTTACTTGCTGTCAAAATAAAAATATTATTATGGACGATATCAGAGATAGCTTACTGACTATGCAAACTATTTGCAGAGAAAATTGCTAAAAATGATCTCGATTATCATGATAGAGAAAACAAACATTGCAACAAGAAATTAACTTCATATTTGAATGTTTTTTTGCATTAGGCCCATGAAAGTAATTTTGTTGTCAAATGTCTTTAAAAGCATGTGTTACCAAGGTTAATTAGTCTAAATTAGTGAAAATAAGTTTTGGACTTAGTTTGGACTAATAAGTCCATTATTAGATCACGTGAAAACAAATTTTCAATAAATGTGGAAAGCCATGCTCATCCGACAGCAGAGCTTAAGAAATGTGCAAGAAATTCACTTTTTGGGGCAAAGAGATAGCAATCCTCTAATGCCACTAATAAGTAATGACAGTCAATTATTTAAAACATGCTACATGAATGAATCTAGAATGAGAAAAATAAACAATGTGTGGACCATAAACCAAAATCAAAAAATGATGTGGTCAAATATTCTGAATGTTAGATATTTATTTATGATCAAACTTCATTTCATGGGCAAAGCTATGTAGGATTCTTTAGAATGCATGCCAGTCAGCAGATACTTATTTACCATAGACTTAAAGAAACTCTCAAGCACATAAGGGTAAAGACCAGACAGTACATAACTAACAATAAGTCAAGATGAAAAATTACGTATTAACAATAAGAAGAGATTTTCAATGAATTAATTAATATAATCTAAACAAAACTTATTCTAAAACAAAAGAACTTCAGTGTTTGAAATTTTGGTAGTCCTTTGAAAGGATGGGAAACTCTAAAGGACCATGTCAATAATAACAGACAAGGATATTTTCCTACAGTAGCTCTGGAGAGATAAAATTGAAACCCCATTCACTTTTGAGTCCACAATGAAAGCCCTCATCAAATTCATGTGTAGTTCAGTGCTAAGTGATTTTTAGTGCTGTGAAAAAAGGAAATTATATACACAAAATTCTGGTTTACATGAAATCTATTTTGTCCTTTTTCCCAGGCAGAAGAAAAAGTGCACTCTGGTAAAAGATGAAGTGCATGAAGATGAGCTGTGTGACAGGAGGCTTGTGAACTACTGCCAGGTAAATGAGCCAGGTAGGTGATGTATACATTGTCACAGTGTCAAACATATAAATGGTAAATTCTCACACATTGTGGGGCTGACTGCAACAGAAACCTATGAGTTGGGTTTTGTTTAATTATATTTGATCAATGGAATGAAAACACCTGAAAACATGAAATTATTCAGTTTTTAATAGAAGATGAATTATATATAAGAAGTATTCTTGAAGATATGCAAACCTATATGAATATTTATTTTCTTTTAGCAGTATTTTGTTATTTAAATCCTTATTTCCTTTGTCTTCCTCTAAGCAAACAGCTAGAACAGGAACAGAATCACAGCAATGGGGATCATGTGGAGGGTTATCATCAGGGAGAGGGATGAGGGAGAATGGGGGAAAAGATACAGGGAATAAGAAGCATAAATGGTAGGTGCAAAATAGACAGTGGGAGGTTTAGAACAGTATGGGAAATGGAGAAGCCAAAGAACTTATATGTACAACCCATGAGCATGAATTAAGCCGGTGGGTGGAGGGAGGCTGATGGGAGGGGTAGTATGGGGTGGAGGGGAAAAAAAGGGAGAAAAAAATGGGACAACTGCAATAGCATAATCAATAAAATATAAATAAATAGATAAATAAAAATTTAAAAAAAGAAAATATCTTCCTTTTTACATAATTTCCCAATCATTTGGTTGTGGCATACATGTATCATTGTATTTTTGTTTAGTTTACATAAGAAGAGTTAGAAGAATCGCCATGGTATAAAACTAAAATTATATAGTTTTTCATCAAAGAAATGTAAACTAAAACCCCAGTGAGATATTACCTTACACCGTCCAGAATGGTTACTATCAGGAAACCAACAAACAACAAGTCTGACGGAGATGTGGAGAAAAGGGAACCCTAGGGCACTGTTGGTGGGAATGCAGATTGGTGCAGCCACTGTGGAAAACAGTGTAGAGTTTCCTCAAAAAATTAAAAATGGAATTGCCCTTGACCCAGTGATTCCACTTCTAGGAATACATCCTAAGAATCCCAAAACACTGATCATAAAGAATCTAAGTACCTCCATGTTCGTAGCCATGCTACTCACAATAGGCAAGATCTGGAAACAGCCCAAATGCCCATCAGCAGATGAGTGTATAAAAAAAACTGAGGTACATTTACACAATGGAATACTATATGACAGTAAAAAGAAAGAACTCTTATCTTTTGTGACAGCGTGGATGAACCTGTAGATTATTATGCAAGGGAAACAAGCCAGTCAGTGAAAGACAAATACCATACAATCTCACTTACACGTAGACTCTAATGAACAAAATAAGCTGATTAACAAAATAGACACAGAGGCATGGATACATGGAACAGACTGACAGCTGTCAGAGGGGAAGGAGGACTGGATGACTGAAGGTGAAGGGCTTAGCCAAAGGACATATACGTATGGCCCATAGACATGGAATCTGTGTGGTGATGGCCTCAGGGAAGTGGGGGCCAAGGGGCAAAGGGGGGACATGGGGATATCTATAATAGTATAAACACTGAAAACAAAGTTAAATTTAAAATAAAATAAAGATATAATCAAAACCGAAATAAGTTATATAGTTTTTAGCCCATATGAAATTGCAATCATTCTGAAACTATAAGCAATACATGTTTATAATTTGAAAGAGCAGTCCAGAGCTGCAGGTCGTGAAGTATCATGTGTGAGAGGCACTGAGCAAGTGCTGAGTATTCAGGGCAGTGAGGTATCACTGTGGGCTAGAGCAGTCAAGACAGATCTGGGGAAGGACATAAGACTTGAGAAGAGACTGAAATAATAATTAACATATGCATGGATGAAGAGGTATTTTGAGAGCATGCCCAGTACAGCTGCCCAACCATTTCACATGTGAAGTATGTTTGGTGTGTTTGAGAATATGTAAGCTATTATCACCAGGCATATATTGTATATACGATTTTATTTTTTGTTTTAAATAACATACAGCTTCTTGTTTTCAAAAGGTCTGTTCAATTTAGTGAAAAAGTTATAACTCTAGTAAATATCAGTTTTCTCATCTTACATTTTTCTTCCATGTAATTTTTATTCATAGTTACATTTCCTGTGTACCTTCCCTCCATTAACTCTCCATCCTCTGTTCTCTCCTGCCCCCTCTGAGATCTCCCTTCCTCAAGCATACAGGAGTGGCAGTTGTCTCTCTCCATTGTTGACTTATTCTCTCCTACATGTTCCTTTCAAGCACACATAAGTCTTTTTGACCTTGATAAATCCAACTGTGAATTCAAAGCATAAAAGTGCTGTTTTCAATTCACTACCAGCCACTCACTCAATAACAGTTTAAAATCTGGATTGTGGAATCTGAAGCTAAAGATACTATTCTTTAAACAATTATCATCAGATTGCCTGCACAAAAGACAACCCTATCAGAAGAAACTACCTTTAGAATGGGAGACATTTGGCAGTGGTGTATGGATGTGTTGCCGCCAGTTTCCAGCAGCAGCTAATGTTATTGCACCATTTGGGAGGGATGGAGCGAAGAGAAGTAGCTATTTTATAGTAGCAAATTAGTTAAAAACAAGCAGAGTGGTAAAATAAAAATAGGTTGGATATAATGCATCTATATCCTAATCTTCAGATTCCAGAGGCTTAACGCTTGTATAGTTTTTTAGTCAAAAAATCATTGAACTCACCTTGGTCTTTAATTCCTCGATATCTGTATAATTTGACAGGGGTCTCCCCACGTTGTTGCAAATCTTTGTCTTTGTTTTCCACAGCACTGCACCATGCTGGCTTGCCTCTTGTGACTGACAGCTCCTTCACTGCCTTTCCTTTCTTCCACGCTGTAAAAGCAAGTTTTCAACCTCTGCACTTCATCTTCTCATTCAGTAAGTTAGTGTATTCCCATAAATAAAGCCCCTCTTCGTATAAATGAATCTCAAATTCTTTCTAACCTTAATTTTATTCTAATTTCTTATATTTCTTATTGTATACTCTACAGTTTAATTTGGATTTTCTCTACTAAGTAGGCTTCCCATAAAATTTATCCAATTCATGATTTTTTGGGAAAGAAAATATTTTAAGTAAGCCTTATTATTAATTATATACAGGTGACAGATATAAATTGGATGAACCCAGGAAAGCTGGACATGTGGTCTTCTATCTAAAATTCATCATAGTCTCCACTAACCAGCGTGCTTCTGAATTGTAACGCTACATTCCTATAATCATGGCATTTTATTTATTTGCTACAATTATTTGTCTTTTTCAAGGCAGATAACTTTTTCTTTTCCCAAATGTATTGCCTCCACCCCATTAGGGCCTCATTACCTCATGTACAGAATATGATTACAGTCTCCTAACTGGCTTTGCAGCCCCTAGTCCTTGCCTAACCCCCAGTGGGTCATGCTGGTACCACCATATTAATTTTGTTTTTGAGATTATTCTGGGGGAGGATGAAAGACTTTCAAAAATTTATCATTGCCTACAGATTTATTTTAAAATTCTCAACTTTGTTATTTAAAATACGTTACAATAACCCAAAACTCATTTTTTAGCTTTTAAAATGATATTCATTTTTATTATTCTTCCCTCGTGTCTGTGTTTCCACTCCTATTGTTGTGATACAAACACAGCCTGTGTTTCCTAATTCCACAGTTTTGTTTACACCATCTCAAATTTCTCACAAAAGTTTTTCTCATCATCTACACTGGAAGTCATCATTCTCTTAGGATTTTTGTAGTGTATATTGAACATAATGTATGACATCATGAATTACTTATTACTGATTTTGTTAATTTCTTATCTAAATCATTGGGATCAGTATCAATTTCTAGTAATACATCTTTATATGACTTTTATCTAGTGTTCATTGAATGATTTTGCAGCTAACAAAGTCACAGGAAAATTAAATAACCAAAAAAATCTATTGAACTACATGGAAGTATACTAAATGAATTTCAAAAAAGCCATTTTGTACTAAATTATATGGATTGCTTACTTGAGGGTAGGATGCATCAGAGCTGTATACCATGCAAATCTAAGGGTGCCAATCAGAGTTGTGCATAATAAAATGTTCTCTCTGATATGTAAGTGGTGTGATAATTACATTTAATTCAGAAGATCCACAGTAAATGTTGCCAAAAAAGTAATCACATGCTCTGTCAAAAAATAAACACTTAACAATAATAAAAACAACAGCTTCTGCAAATAAAGACGCATATATTTTTGCATAATAATTTCTAATCATTATGTGCTCTAGTTTTGAAGTGATGTGGTTTGTCAGTGAAGGAATAGTAATGGAAAACTAGAAACTAAAGTGAGAGCACCAAAACTAATTTTAGAGCTAGAATTTCATTTGCCTATCAGTTCATGTACAGATGAGTTGATATGCTGTAAGAAAAATCAATGGTGCATTTGGAAACTGCATTTCAACTGAAAAAAAAAGGTCATAACCTGGTAAGCAAGATTTATGGTATCAAAGATTAAGTACTAAGGTTAATTTTCAGTTTCCCCGTTGGCTTAGTGAAAATGAATCTTTAAATGGTAGTAAGAATATTGTTTCTTGGTAGGAATATTATATCTGATTTCATATGCTCCCATGAACAAGTAAATCACGAGATTTAATGCTTCAGTTGATGCAGATTATAGTTGCTGCACATCCTTTTTTTTTCACTAAATCCTAAAAATAACAGAATGAAATTATTTTTCTAAAGGGAATTTGCTAAAATACTATTACCACATGGCTTTTAGCAAGTCAGTCAGTGCTGTTCAAAGGCCATTCCTGCACTTATGTTGGGTGATATTTTTAAGCAAATGTAACTATTGCTCCTTATGTTTTCTTGGAACATTGTAAACAGTGCATAGGTAACAGTGTTATAGGGTAGGCAAAAATTAAGATCAATAATTATTTTAATTCACCTCTCTTTATGACTATCTTAAGGATCTATTATCAAAATATGACTTGTAGTATTTTTCCTTCATAGAAACATTTATGAAAGTTAAAATAGCAAAGATGGCATATTCTTCTATAATTAATGTCACTTGATCCTTTAATTCTTATAGATTATTCTAGTTAATGATATGTACCTTGTAAGACTAGTTCTTTAATTTTTTGTAGGGTAGTATGCATTAGTGTGTGTCTAAATTTGTTCTATTTGTTACCTCGAGTTTTGATTAGTACAACATTTTTACTGAGGTAAAGTTTGCATAACTTAAAATTAACCATTTGAAAGTGAACAATTCAGTGACATTTAGTACATTCCTCATGTTGTGCAGCCACTATTTCCATCTAGTGCTAAAATTTTTATGTCATTCTAAAAGAAAATTCCATGGTTATTAAATAGTTGCACCCCCTCCCCATAACCTCTGGCAATCAATGATTTTGTTTATCTATTGTGGGTATTACATGTAAATGGAAGCATACAATATATGACCTTTTGGCTTCGGCTTCTTTCACTTAGTTAGGTTAATCCATGTTATTGTATATGTTAGTATTTCATTCCTTTTTATGGCTGAACAATATGCCACTGTATGTATGTACTATATTTTCTTAGATTCATTCATCTTGATTAACAGAGATTTGGGATGTTTCTACTTGGAGCTATTGTGAGCAGTACCGCTGTGCACATCGGTGTACACTTACTCGTCTGAGTACCTGCTTTCTGCTCTTTTGGGTTGAGTGCTACTTTGGCTAAGCCATGCTCCATGACCAGTCATCCTGGTTTGCCATGGACTGTGGGGATGCCAGAACATGGGCCTTTTCCGCACTAAAACTAGAACAGTGCCCGGACAAAACAGGATAGTAGAACTGGGGAAGTCTTTCTAGACATTCCTAGGTGGCATTATTGTAATATCCAGAAATAATACACCCACTTGTACCACTTAAAGGCTGCATTTATTCACAGCTTTTCCTTGCACTGAGCCATGAACTTCTGACATCCATTTCATGTTGAAGACTTCAAAGTATCTAGCCTGATGCTTTATAGTCATTGCTCATTTGAGGGCCATTCAGTTGCAGTAGATTTTGATGAAATTTTTAAAAAGCATTTGTGAAAGAACTTATTGGTTCTTTCATGTACTTTAGAGCCAGACTGCCTGAGTTTAAATGCACGCTTTGTAAGTCATTGGCCCAGAGTAAGTACACTGTGTATGTTTTTATCATTAAACATTCAATGCTTGCACTTATGGAAAAGGGGTAGCAAGAATGCGGAACCAGATTTTCATATGTATTTATTATATATATATTTAAAATTTGTATTTATTTTATATTATTATAATTACATAAATAAGTAAAACATTCCATTTCAAAGAACTTTTTCCCCCTGGGGTTACGTGAAGAGTATTAAAAGTTATAGCTTTTCATAATCTATGCTTATTTATTTAATTTGTGTTTCTTTTTTGAGAATGTCAGTGTGTGATATTTTTCTAATGTAGTAGAAAATGGACTAAAGCCATCAACATAATCACTAAAAACAATCATCGCTGGGCATTTGGAACTCTAATTAAGTAAAACAGATAAAAGTCAGTAATCTAGATTTGAAAGGCATTTGATCTGTTTAACAGTTCTTTAAGATCACCAGTTCTTATCAGACTTAAAGTCTTGAATGAAGAGAATTCACTCAACACTTAATTTATCTTCCTCATGCAGATTTAAATCCTCAATAAGTTGACATGCCATGTGATAAGTTTCAAAAGTGATGTCTAATATAGTCTCCTCACTTGGAAGCATATCTCCCCATTAGGAAATGACCCAAGATTGTATTGGTTTGGCTAAAAAGTCCATGTGGATTTTTCCATAAAATGAAAGACACATTTTTTATTTTCACCAATAACTTTATTGATTTGGATATTTTGATTATGTCAGCTATCTCTCACATAGTATAGCATTGATTGTTCTCAATTAATGTCTCGATTTGATTGCTATCAACTTCAACTGGATTACCTGACTGTGGAGCATCATCCAGTGAGAAATCTCCAGCATGAAACTGCAAACCACACATTCGATTAGTCACAGCACCTTCTCCACACACTGCATGAATCTTTTTTTTTTGCATTTCAGTTGCATTTTTACTTTCCTTGAAATAATAAAGCGTGATATGCTGAAAATGTTGTGCATTTTCTTCCATCTCCAATATTACAAAGGCTACACAAAAATTCACCAGTTTTGATAAGTTTTTTAAAATGTATGCTGATATGACATCTGTCACAATACAATCTAACAAAATTATTTCAAATGAAGTTAAATACAACTAAGCACTACAAAAGCCATTTTATGGGAAAAAAACAAATGAATTTTTTTGGCTATCCCAATAGAACCAACATGACTTGTAATTTCAACATATCACATTCAGAAGGATGATACTTTTAGAAATGAGACATATTTTTGAAATTTATTCATCTTTATTTTAAAATAAAGTAGTTAGGGTTTGTAAGCATATGATGACAGTCCATAATTTCTATCTGCCTAGTTTTTTTTTTCTGTATCGATAGCTGAAAAATTGCTCAAGAACCTAAAACACTGCTCTCCCCAGAGGTTGCTTATCGCCCCATAAATAACCTAAATCTTCGAGTCAGATCTGCTTCTGCAATGTGTGTGTGTATAGGCCTTGATGCACTCAGTATAATAAAACCTAAATAATCAGCGGATTTCAAATAAAAGGTATAAATTTGATTTGTATTTAGTATGTTGAGAATACTTGCTTTCCCATTGCTGGTTAAAAGGCACTCGAGACTAGTATGCAGTGTTTTTTTTTGTTTTTTTGGTTTTGTCCTTTATGTCTCAGAATAAAAAAGTAAGTTTTTTGGGCATCAGACTTTATTTAATTTTTATCTTGCTGTTGCACCACATATTGCTGAACTATTAATCTTTAAAAGTACTGAGAACATGTTTTATTGGTAGACGACTAAACAAGTTTTAGAAACCACATAAAAAATGAAATAGCTTGACTGAGTTGCACTAATTCATATAAAAAAAGTATTCATTTCAGTTTGCAATTTGATTGTCAGTTTTCAGGACATTACATTTTGAGTTGCTGATATAGAAGTGCTCAAAAACTACTGTTCTGAAGGGAAGTACAAAGACTTTAAACCACAGCACCATGATGCATGACACCGTAATCAAGAAACAATCCTTGATACACATTTTCAGTAAGAATCTTTTATATCATATGGTTCCCTCAGGAGGGAATGGAAGATGTTTCTCCCAGACAAAATGTCATGGCTAGTGAAGGAAATGTGTTTTACATGATTTGCAATTGCTAATAGGATTCAGGTGCTTGCCTGTAATGAATTTGTAAAATAAAACTAGTTTTCTGTAGCACACAATTCAAACATTCTATCAGACCCACACACAGCAATGAAAGATTATGGTAACTTTTTTTCTTTTTTAAGATTTTATTTATTTATTTATTTTTAATTTAATTTTATTTTTTTTAGAGAGAGGAGAAGGGAGGGAGAAACAGCAATGTATGGTTGCCTCTCACATGGCCTTCCTTGGGGACCTGGCCCGCAACCCAGGCATGTGCCCTGACTGGGAATCGAAGTGGTGACCCTTTAATTCCCAGCCTGCGCTCAATCCACTGAGCTACACCAGCCAGGGCAGATTATGGTAACTTTTAAGATAATAACCATTTTATGAAAAAAAATCATTATATTGATGCATTCATTATTGTTTTTATCTTAACATTAAATATATCATTATGCAGAAATTTTCATCGTGTGATTATGTGAGGTCAGAAATAATGATTTTATATGAATTATTTTATCAATTTCTCTTGCTCTAATTTGGCTATAAAATTTGATATATCAGTACTGGTTCTGAAAATCCTGAAAATTCTTTTCCATGTACTTCTACAGAAGTAGCTTAAATGCATTGAAGAATGTGCCTAACTTATTTTTGAGTATTTAATTTATGATATGTTTACTCTAAAATAAAATCTTTCTCCTATTAGGATTTAAGTTACAGGACAGTGACTGTCTTATTTCCTTCTCTATTTTAATGCCCAGAACAGATTTGTAACATCATAGGCCCTTTCAAATACATAGAGATTGATTGAATTAAACTTAATTTGTTGAGTTTAACTACGTTGACACAAATGGCGCATTGCAGACCATTTTTTTTCTAGTAATTTTTGCTCCCCCAGAAGTAACCCTTAAACACTATTTCAGACTCACACAGTGGACTCTCTGTTCTCTAAATTCTCTGGCAATATCTTTGTATCACGTTTCACAGGGAAAAGAAAAACTATTGAAAATGAATCTTGCTACCTTCCCTCTACCAAGTGAATAAATGATCTGTATCTGTACCACTCCTTTTCTTTTCATTGGGTGTTCTTCAAAGCTCTGCCATCTCTCTGTGAAATGCCAGCCCCTCTCTGTGTCCTCCAGATTTTCTTGCAGATTGACTTCTCAGGGACCTGAATTTTATTAGAAATCTCCTACCTTCCTCAATCTTTATTAAGATCCTCAGTATTATTTTTAAAATATGTTTTGGTAACTTTAGTAATAAAAAAACAAAAGAAAACTATTATAGGCAAATCTCTGTCCAGCTACTACCCTATTTTTCTACTTAACTCTTCAACCACAATCCACTTATTCAATGAGGTTGAAAAACAAACTTTTTTTAAAGTTTCATATAGCTGGTCAAAACTATATCAGATCTCTACTGACAAATGGCAATTTATAGTCTTAACTTAGCATGAATATTCATTAATTTTACTCCCCCCAAATTAACAGAATTTTAATATAATATTTGATGTTGGGGTGCTGTTAAAAATTCATTGTGGTGTTACTTATATACAATAGATGTTTCCTGACCTTTCTTAAGTGTGAAATTATGAGAATTATAAAACACACCCAACCTCAAGTTTTCACATAAAGGAATGAATATGGGTCTGTCCTTTCCTGCTTGGCCGAGCTCCCCAAGATAGTCCCCTTCACACTATTTCCGCTTTATTGCCTCCAATTCATTGTTCAACTCACTCCAGCCTTCTCTGTTGAAAGTACTGTTGCTCGTGTCCTAGTAATTTCCATGTTGACAAAGCTAAATGACATTTTCTATTTATTTTCTTCCTTGGCTATCAGCAACCTTTGGCTCAGTTGCTCATTCCCTGCTTCCTAAACTATTGTTTGTCTACATCTCCATGAAACTCTTCTTGGTCTTCTTTCTATCACTGTGGGTTCTTTTCAATCTATAAAACAGGCTTCTCCTCTACTACCCTCTGAAGGTTGCTGTTTTCTGTGATATTTTTCTGTTATTATGTTACATTCTGGAAGCATGCATATTCTAGCCTCATTCATGGCCTATCAAATAAAGTTCCCAAATTTCTATGCCCATACTCTACAGCTTTTACTGCTTTTACCACATCCAAGTAGTAGTCTCCCCTTGGATATTTTAACAAGTATATCAAACTTTTCTTGCTTCAAATTTAACTCATATTCTCTTCCCTACATCTTCCATAAACAGAAGAAAACTAAACTAAAACTACTTATTTCTTCATTCATTAATTTGAAAAATTTTATTGAGTGCTTACTCTTCTCATATAAGCCTAGCCCTCTTCTGGTCACTAGGAATATATTAGTAGAAGAGATAACCATGGTCTCTGTCTGCATGTAGAAGACCAGATTGCTAAATTAAAAATTGAAGTTAATTAAATACACTCATCTTACAACTTTGTGTAAGTGGAATGAGGTAAAGAAAGTGGGCTGCTGGAATAGAGCATGTCTCTTGGTTTGGGTGCTGTCAATGGGGTGGGTTGAGAAGACTTGTCTGGGGAGATGGTATTACTGCTGAACTGTGAAGGGCGAGACAGATCTGATGGAAGCTGTGGGAGGGGTCAAAGATGTGAAAGTGAAAACGCCCTGAATGAAATGACAGAAAGGCGGACACCATAACGAAAATAATCTTCAACCAGATAATAAAAGTAAGTAAAATTTTGCAGTCATACTTAGCAATAGATTGCATGTTTTAAAATTATTTTATGCAATTTGAAAAGCATATTTTTAACAGCAATATTTGGCAATAGCTTACAGTTGAACTTCGAGAAGTATTTCCGTTGTGACCCCATTTGTTTTCTTGACTAAATTCCATGATGTGTTTATTAGAATTTTCTATGAAAGAAGAATAAATCTGCTCAACATTTGAAAAGTTATTGAAAGGAGTGACTTAGAACTTTTGAGAACATTTTTTCCCCTAATATATCTTTGAAAAAATGTTAAAGCAATAAACAGATGTTTATTTTTAATTCATTTTTAGGTTGGTGTGAACCCCTTAATTTATCTCCTAGTCATTAATTCCAATTCCTCTCTTCACACTGAGTTGAAATACAATGTGATAGGCCATGTCACCACTCAGGTTCCCAGTTTTGGGTATCCAAATGATGGACAGGATTTGGTTGATTACATCACACAGAGAAGTGCTAAAAGAGTTCAAGGACACTTTACTATTTTATAGAAACACAATTTTTTGTCCAATCTGCAATAATGGTAATTAATAATAATATTCAATTGTTAATGTTTGGCATGTGCCAGCACTAAGTTTTTCAAATATGTTATGCATCCTTATCCTGATGATAATCTTAAACACCAAGTACCTTCATTTTACAGATTTAAACAGACTTAGGGGTGTTAACTAGGTCACCTGAGATCACAGATCAGAAAGGACAAAACAGTTTCAAACTTGCCTGTCTGGCAGAAGAGCTCAAGGTCTTTGGTGGTGTTGTTGATCTTCCTTGCATGAGTATGCCACACAAAAAACAATGACCAAAATCAGGGTATTCATAATCAAAAATGGAGTGCTTGTTGCTTTTGGAAGCACAGAATTCTATTTCTTGCTCCAAATTATGTAAGTTGAATGAGGATTGAAACATTATGTATATGGTAAAAGATCTCTGCAGAGGAACTGGTATCAGATGTTACTTTGGCTGATTACATAATAATTATACCTTACTCTTCCCATATAACCATGAAATCCAAGGAGTAATAACTTAATTAGACAGAAAAAGGATGGTAGATTTTCTAATTCTGAATCATTCCCATATAGGTATTAAAGTAAAGAATATACTTACATAGAAAGTGATTCTAATATACAATAAATGCAACAAAATACATATTGATGTGAAATACAGTTTTTACAGAGTTTACAATTTAGATTCTAATATCAGATGCCATTTACCTGGTTTATTAGTTTTAGTACAGATTCATTAATGATTTGAGACTCCAGAATGCATTCATCACTGCACAGAGCAAAAAGAAGTACAACTAACATCAGCAGAAATGTCAGGGATATTAATGTGGCTTTTTAAACCTCTGTAGTTGCTGACCTAGTTTTAATTGATAGTTTATGATGCTAAGAAGAGAGAATTTGTGACCTGAATAGGAGAAACATTTTCTACAAGGTTGTGAAAACAGAATCACTTAAATCCAATGTTCCATTTTTGACTTGCTATGTAGATAATAAGAAAGATAAGTAAAGTGTAGTGAAAAGCAATTCTATACTGACCTTGCATACAGTATCCATCACAGTAATACGTAGTCAGTACCATATGCTCTTTTGAATGATTACTTTTGTATAAAAATAATTTGCCCCACCTTTGTATATGCCTAGGACCTTCTCATCCGTAATCAGGAATCTGCCTATTCATTCCTCTGCCATCTTGCCAACCTCCCCAAACCTCCTTAGGATTGAGGGTGGGAGATAGGGATGTCTAGGGTTGGGGGGCAGTAGTAGGGGGGAAATGGAGACAACTGTACTTGAACGACAATAAAAATAACTCCTGAGTTCCCATATCATTCTTCTTGTTTTTGATTATCTTATTTCTATGGGATTAGTTTACAAACATACCACAATTTTGGAAGAATGGCAGGCTTCTGCCACAGAGACTGTACTCTCTAGAACACCCAAAGAAGAATAACTAATCTTAGGCTGTGCCTGGAATTGGAGTTCCTTCTACTGTCAGAAAGCACAGGCAGCTGTAGCATGATCATCCAAATACCTTCAAGGAAAAGAGCCTGAGAGCCTGTCTTTGCCCTCCTTTTATTTTAAATCTTCTGGCCCATAATTCCAAGAGTTCTTGAGGTGTTCAGCTTCAGTCAATCCTGTTCTGGGTTGTTTATCATTGACTTTGCCTTGGGCAACCTCCTCCTACTGCCCCTGCCTACTTCTCCCCAGAGATCTGGAAAAAAAAAAGAGGAATCAGCCTAAAAATTACTTTTTTAGATGGATCTTTTTCTACACTCCTATCTATAGTAGCTAAGTGTATTCTCTGAAATGGCACCAATGTTGACAACAACATTTTATTTATTAATTTTTAAAGTCATTTGTGTGTTGTATGTCTCTTCCACTAGAATCTAAATTCTATCACTAGCATATAACATTAACATACTTGCTAAAAACGTGTTACTGGATAATTATTTGCTAACAATACATGTAGGTTCCACTTGTCCTCAGACCCTCACAATCTCTTGAATGTGAATGGCTACTCTAAAGCAACTGTCATAACTTTTAAAGGGACACTTTCTGTCTGTTATTTCTTATACAAACCTGGTCTTTCTGAATGGTTCTACAAGATGCTAACATATGCTTCTTAACAAAAGAGAGAGAAAGAGAGAGAGAGAACGAGAGAGAGAGAGAGAGAACCTTATAAGCATAGCTTGCCACAGGATTTTTCAATCGTTTCTCATCAAAAGTTTGATTGCTTTATTTTATTAATGAGCTCACTCATGTTTTCACTATATTTGCTATATCTAAATGAACACATTTAAAATTAATGTTCCAAGAATATATCTTACAATGTTATGAATACTAAGCATACCAGAGAAAACTAAAATTCCCAGTAAAATTCCCAGAGGAAAAGAAGGTGTTTCACTTGGCTGAAATACTCCACAACCATTGTTAGCTTAGCATAAAACCAGAATTCAGTAAGCTTAATTAAAAACAAAGCAAAACAAAACACCTCTCCATATTAATGTAAGTTTACCCATGGGAAATAGATTTTGTCCATGACAGTTATAGTTATGATCTTTGATACACAGATGCATGAATAAAACATTTTATGTAGTTTTTTGTCTTTTTTTTTTTTTTTGGAAAAGTCATCTTCTATCATGCCAAGTTTGTCATAAAAAAGTAAAGTTTATTGTGCTGTAAAAAGCCATAGAAATTGCAGAAGGAAAATGGATGCTAAGTGAAATAGTTTTACCATGCTGTTACTCTGATTCTCAAGCTCTTTAACTCATATGTAATTTGTCCAAGCATTTTTTAATTATTCGAAAGGGTTTGTTTTAAAGTATGTGGTTGGTTGGGTGTTTTTAGGCAGAAAAAATAAATTCTAAAAACTCAAAATATATGCTTCTCAACCTTGAGCAGAACTCACAGGATCTTCAAATTTTTAAGTGTTATTGTGTTTAACTATTGTACTTCACCACTAGGAAAATGAAGTGTTACATTATTATACTTAAAACCATATTAGTAAAGTTGAAAAATGTTGTCACTATTATAGATTTAATTAAACACACATGTATTATGCACTATACAGATCAAAACAAAAGACATAAAGTTTTACAAATAAAATAATTTATATGGTACTAGAAGGTATACCCACTTTAAAATAGTGTTGATTAGTTATTTTTTAGATTAACCAGAATTATAGCTATTTTATATGCAATATAGTCATAATCATTTCCTGAGAGATACAATTATGGTAAAAAAAAATCTATATTATTCAGACAAAACTTCATCCAGAAATATACTTGAATTTTTGCTTCAATTTTGTAACATAAAATTGCGCATTGGCAAATATCCAATTTTCAGGTTTTGATACCTTGTCACACAACAACCATTTTAATTTGTTGTCCAAACTTTGGACTTTAAAAACAACTCTTGCTGCAGCCCTAGACTGATGGCTCAGTTGGTTAGAGCAGGGGTTCCCCACCCCTGGTTCTGGGCCTGTTAGGAAACAGGCTGTGAGCAAAGCTTATCAGAGCTCTCTGAGTTCCCCCACCTCCGTCTCACACGCCCCTGCCCCATCTTTCACGAAAACTGTCCCTTGCCAAAAAGGTTGGGGACCACTGGGTTAGATCATCATTCCAATAACCCCAGGTTGTGGGTTCGATCCCCAATCAGGGCACATACAAGAGTCAAACAATGAACACAGAAATAAGTGGAACAACAAATTAATGTTTCTCAATCTCAAAATCAATAAATAAAAAAGTAAAAACTATCCACACTTCAATTGTTTGGATTACTCAGAATATACTTCAGAATTTCAAAAGCGTATTTGTGGTTATTTTTTGTCTAAATAATTTACACCATTTGAGAGAAATAAATTAAAGACTAAGAGGGGCTAACAGATATCTTCAAGTACGTTATACAGAATGGTAGTCTGCCAGCAACCCTACATCACTGGTCAGTTCGGGAATCTTCCTTTTTCTTTGCTGTGTAGACCCAATCTAAAACCATTTTCTTGGATCTCAGTGGGGCAGTAGGGAAGATTCATATGGATGCTTTGATGTTTCCATAAAACTAGTATAGCGCTTATTAATTATCCTTTCCTTAAGAACATACAATTTGTATCAGTGGTTATTAACTTGACTTCAGAGAATTCATCAACATTCCCCCAAATTATTTGCAGAGTATTCTGAGAAATGCCTAAGAACTTCTGGGTAAGGTTGGACATTTTTATCACATTATAAGAATCATCCATGATTCTCCAAAAAGTGTTGAAAGCTACTGGAAGCTAAACATGAATAATTTTAAAAATGGGAAGTGAACACTTCTGCTTTAATAATTTAAAAGCATCTTGTATTTATATGCTTACATTTTTTAAAGGTTCTTTTTTCATAAAAATTATGAAATCATGTATCTGAATTAGGCATCAAGAAAAGCTTCAATTGAATATTCCCCAAAATAATTAATAATTCATCTTCAGGTACGGAAATTAAATCTAAGCATCTTTCTTTATTAAATAATCCAGTATTCTTGGTAGTCTCAGGTTTTTTCTTTCCAGTAACTAGTACGCAAAGTTTTTTATTTACCATGAACAAATTTTACATGGTCTGTGGTAAAGAATCAACTAGTCTACTAACAAACAACTATTGACTATAGAAGGTAAATTTATGTATCTTACCATTCTTTATAGAAGTTTTGTTTTACCTTTAATTATCCATCTTGCCCTCCTTTGGTACTTTTTAAAGTGGGAGATACTCTTATTAGAGCCATTTATAGAAATATGCTTTCTATATGTTCATTGCCAACTTTAAAGAGGACTGAATTGGTTCTTTAATTTTTTATTTTAATAAATGATTTAAGATAGTAAACAATAAATATTTACTTAAAATATTTTTGACTAGTTCATGCACATTTCATGTCAATAAGATACATTGATATTTTATATTCTAACACAAATTATTAAAAAGTATATCATGGTATTTTTATCTTAGCTGATATCTTTTCTACCTTTGTGACAAAATCCATTTTTGTCTCATGCTTTATACGTTTCTTCATTTAGTCAACTATAGGCATTTGCCCCCAAGTCTATAGTTCGACTCAGTTTTGCCTTCTGGATCTACTGAGATAATGAATAATAAACTGGATTTATTATTCATTTAAGCTGCTTCTTTTGCTAATTATAACATGCCTGAATTTTATCAAAATTGAATTATTTAAAATGTACTTCTTTAATCATTGTTAATCTAAGCACTGAGTAGTCTACCAATTTTAGCCATTATATTGTCTCAGACTGTTTATACCCAAAATCATCAAATTAACAATGACCCGATTGCTGAAAGGCATTTTGGCATATTCATCAGGTTAATCATATTTACCAGTTAAACACAATTGAATGAAATTATCAGACAAGGTAGGTGAAGCCTTATTTAGGCATGTTTAGCCCAAAAGTAAATAGAGTCTGAGATATAGATTTGATGGTAACAATCTATATTTATGTCTAATTTTAAGAGGCAGAGAATATACTATTTTTATATTTCCTATCAAACAGGACTAAACATCAAGTAAATGATGCTTTTAATATGCAATAGCATTTCCACTAAAAATAAATTGAATATTATTAACAGATTGTTGAAAATTTTCTCCTGGTGGCTAGTCTCATACATATAAATGTTAACATAGAATCTATATTTCATTTTAGCACACATTGAATAATTGATTTCCAAAATTTTTTGTTCCCTAATATTTTTCCTTTTATAGCCCAGCCACAGAGCTACAAGTACTGAACATGGCCAGTTCATATTTCTTGTAGACTTTTCATTAAAATGCATAACTTACTTTGAAAGGATTGATTATAGTGGTCATTGCAAACTTGGCTAAGACCGTGTGCTGATGAGGATGTAACTTAACAAAGTCACCAAATTAATAACTTTACAAGAAGATTATAATGAGCAGCATTGATGTGAAGGAGCTTTTTAATTAATAAAAAGCATTTCTAATTTGATAATATTCATTCAATAAAATTTTTTATCAAAATATTTTTTACTCAGTTTAAAATGAAATGTAGAGAGATATGTAAATAGAAAAAAGAGAGGCTCATCAAATGGAATCATTATTAGAAAAAATCCAAGGTAGTCATAAGGTTTCCTTTTATATAAGGCTGGTTTTCCATTATCACTGGCTTCACTGATCGCTATACAGGTGAGGTTATTGCTTTTTCAGTTTTATTAATAAACCTATTAGCACATAAATAGCCTTCTGGCCTTTACTAAACAAATGGAAAATGAAATAGTTTCATTATCCCCAGGGTTTCATGCACTCCTGGTTACAGAACTATCCCTGAAGGAATGGCTCTCTTTACAAGAAAATGTTTATTTTGAAGACTTCTCAAATTGGATTCTATTTTTTGTATTCTCTAGATTTTATTACCAGAAATGGGATATCATTTGAAGCCCTAGTCTATGTTATTAAAAAAATCTTTTAAAAATATTAGAGGTAGTGCCAGAAAAAGGTAAACCATGAGTCCTGTCAAATTGCAAAACTTCAAGAAAAAGAATATGAGAATGGGCGATTTGGTGTCAAAAATGTTATTTTACCTCAGTGATATTTCATAAGAATTGAATGTTTTAATTTTCTGATGGCCTTCAAAGTAAGGAAATAGGAAAGTGCCAACTATATAGCAAGCCTAATAACATATGCTGGGAAGTGAAAGATAAATAATACACCTCCCCTTTATTCACTGATTCGCACTTGGGTAAGCCTAACTCTTCCCCAACCAAGAAGGTACTTGTTACTTGCACTAAAGACCAAAAATAAGTCGTTAAACTTTACATATTAAAAAAATAATTCCTTAGTTGCCACAAATTGCTTTACTACCTTCACTGTTGCAGTGTCAAATTGCTTTGGTTGCAATACTAGTCAGACAAAAATCAAAGATGATTTTAAAGGCATTGATTCTTACATGCCTGCTTTGCGCCCCATAAGCTCACTAATAGCGTATTCATTTACCTCACTGAGTTCCACAGGACTCAGGGAAGCTGCAAGGAAGCAGGCAAGTGAAAGCGCAAGGGAGTTGAAAGAGGAGGGGTTTAAAGATCAGCTTGATAGTTGATCTGCTGTTTATAAGACACATAGTCTATTGACTGGATAACAAAGTGTGAAGGAATAAGACAAGGGGATCATTGCAACTGAACAGTTCTATACTTCATGCTTTGGTTTAGATAGTTTGAATGGTTAGAGACAGACCCTCTTGTGAATTCTTGGAAATCAATGGACAGGCATCCCTCTGCAGTTCCACTGTGGAGGCCTGTACGTGACAGATGAAGTTCACTAAAATTTTTCTGGACTGGATGAACTAATTTATTAATAAAAATGAACAAAATCCAGTAACTAGAGGGTAAAATACTTTATTACAATATAGTTTATTCCATACATATTTACTGAAGAATTTGTGTTTTCAGAATACCTAATTTCACTATGTAGGTGACTTAAAACCATTAAAAGCCCTGAAAAGTTGTTTAAGATTATTACATCCTAATTAGAAAGCCAAAACCTGAGTTACGTAGAGCATAAGTTAGAGTCACTTGTAAGTTCAAGTGATGAAATATAATTTGGAAGTGAAAAGATGCAGAGTAAAAGTAACACAAGTCTAATGTGGCTTATCTAAACATTCAGATAGATTTTGCCAAACATGTTTAAGGTTTCTAATGTGCATCATAAATAACATAAATTACAACTCTCTCAGTGAAATTTCTACAAAATTATAGGGAAGATACCAATTTTTCCTTAGAAGAATTTCAGTGATATCCTTTCCATGGTGAAGTACTAATTCTTAAGAAAAATCAAATAATATTTACTAGCATTTTATTGAAGGTAATAAAAATTAGGATTATAAAAATGAGCATACTTGCCAAAGGAATTTCATAAATATTTAAAATAATTGCTTTTATTTAATTGCTTTATAATTGCTTTTAGGTATATAATTGAAAATAAGAAAAGTGGTATATTTTCCATATATGAAAACCATGACAATTAAATTTTAATTAAAGAAAATTTGAATATATTCTACTTTCTGGTATATAGGGTGTTTCACTTTTTTTATAGATTAGTATAAATGTTCACATAAAAATCACAACTGGGTAGCCTCCTGGTTGCCATTAGGTTCCAGTAGCTTCTTAAAAAAACTATTGGGGTTTTTTGTTTGTTTACTTGTTTTATGTCCTTTTGATCAAGAAGAAGGCTAAGTGATGTTTTGTGATATCATATAATAATTGTACAATCTGCTATATGTGAAGGAAAAATCCTTTTTTATTTCTAAATGTCAAATCTCAGTATTAAACATTTTCTTCATTCATTTTAAAAATAATTTCATATCCCTTTCCCATTTTTCCTACTTTCCTGAAAGGAGCTACTTCCTGAATTTAGGAAGAATGTGATTAATTGAAATGGTAATTTACCAAATGTTCAGTGATTCTGTTTACTTATCAATACTCCTTTTAGTATCCCCTTAAGAGATTCAATGTCTCATTTTGTAGTAGCAAGGGACAGCAGGCTATTTATGCATAATAGACTCTGTTACATTTCCCTAACACATGAACTTTGCTCGTGTATAATAATTGTGTTTTAGATGTGAGAATGTTTACCAGGAGATTAACAACTGGTAAAAACTTTACGTGGCTGATATAAAATAATACAATCAATTTGAAAAGTTGTAAGTTCAAGTGATGTGGTTTACACTGCTCTTCTTAGTCTAGGGAAGATAAAGTAAGCTTCCTGTCCAAGGTGATTGGATAATATGCTACGTAACCTGATAGCAAAATGATTCTGGGGAAACAACCCCCTTCTCTGTACCGATTGGACTTGTTTTAGTGTCTTCTCTCTCTCTGAATTCAGATGAGGTGCTCTGCACCAACCTAATTCTTTTTTATGTGTGTTGCCTGTTTTTTGCAAACCATAGTTTTCTCCAAACTGCTTAAATAATGACAGTTTTGCAAAGTTCTGAATAGTTTTTCAAATGCGTTGACTTTTAATTTGGTTCATTTTCTTTTATGACAATATGTGTAGGTGGAAACAAGAAATTGGAAAACATGCAGCTTGGTGAGTTTCAATAATATTTTTATATGGCTAGTATCACTTTGCATTTATATGACACCTTTCATTAGGTAGTTACCACATATTTTATTTTTTTGCAATTATTATTTTTTTAGGAAAGAAAATTGAAGACATAAAATAGACAATTTAATTTTACACAGCAAGTGAATAAAGGACAAATATTAGATGCTTTTGCTAAGACTTCTAAACATTTGATTGAGAAAGGTATACATCATTTTTCTATTATTGAATACTAAAACTTTTTCATTTATTGTGCTAAAAATGTTAGTAATCTCTAAGGATTAATACATTATATTTTACAAGATATATAAAAGATATATTTTACGAAGTATAAATACTTGGATATATACCAAGAAGTAGGATTGCTGGGTCATATGGTAGCTCTAGTTTCAGTTTTTTGGGTGCTTAGAAAGGCAGTACCATGTGCGCAGTCTTTCTACCCCCACTCAGCCACATAAGAATTAGACGTGGGCCTGGAACGCTTCCTGAGCAAAAGATAAAGTGCCCACATCACCTTTGTCAGGCTTATTGCATTGTGTGGGAATGTTTTCCAGTTCAGGCTCCGTGTACTGCTTTGTTCAGTTTAAACATGTGCATCCATGACCCCCAGGCACACCCCAGGCTTTCAGTATTTCAGACTTCACAGCAGGGGAGGTGGAGAGAGGTTCTTTTGCTACACATAGGATAGCTGTCACCTGTTTTTGCAGAGGACCCCATAGCCACTGGGGACCAATGAACACCAATGGATTTGTCCTTGCTCTGTGCTTTTATTGTGTGAGTAAAAGTGTTGTTCCCCCTAAGACCTGACCTTTTAATGTTCTTGTTGGTGACATGAATATCAAGATGCGGTATGCAGAAATGTTTTGACTAGTATTTCTAGTTGTCAGTGTAGTGATGATCTTTGCTATCCTCCATGTATTTAGTTGGAGTCCTCCTCTGGAACTGGTAACTGGTGCATGGTGTTCTGCTGGACATTGAAGAACTTCCATACTGTTTGCCACTGTAGCTTCACCAATATGCATTCCAACCAACACAAGGTACAGTTTCCTTTTTTCCACAACCTTAACAATACTTGTTATCTTTTGTCTTTTTGATAATAGCTGCTCTAAGAAGTATCAGGTGATAAAACCTTGTGGTTTTGAATTACATTTTCCTATAACTAGTTATGTTAATTTTTAAGCACCTTTGCAAATACCTGTTAACTATATGTCTCCTTTGAAGAAATGCCTATTCAGGTCCTTCCTCCATTTTTAAATTATATTACTTGTTTTTTTTGTTTGTTTGTTGCTATTGAGTTATATGAATTCTTATATTTATAGGATATTAACCATTTCACAGATATATAGTTTGCCAGTATTTTGTTTCATTCTGTAGATTGCCTTTTCACTTTGTTGATTGTTTCTTGTGCTGTGCAGAAGCGTATCAGTTTGATGTGTGAAAAATAACATAAATGAAGCCACTCTAAATTGGAGTCAGAGATGCCAGCCATCTCAGAGGAACTGCCTTTCAGGTCTTACTCCTCATATCCTTGGAATGTAAAAATTGAGCAGAATAACCTTTGGACTAGGCCTAAAGCAGCTTCATATTCTACGCAATTGTTTGCAAAGATAACAAGAAAGCAGACATTATGACTAGTAGACTGAAAATTAAAGGCATTCTTTAGAATTAGCATCACTATGTTAATTTATCTGCACCTGAAGAACTTCCTGACTTCTAGTCATGTAATTGTTTCCCATCTCTTTCTCATAAAAACCCCTTGCTTTTCCCTGACAAGTGTGACTCAGTTGGGTGTCCTTCCACAAACAAAATGTCGCTGGTTCAATTTTCAGTCAGAGCACATACTTAGGTTGTAGGTTTGATTCCCAGACTGGGCATGTGCGAAAGGCAACCACTTGATGTTTCCCTGCTTCTCTCCCTATCTTTCTCCTTCCATTCCCTTCTTTCTAAAATAAATAAATAAAATCTTAAAAAAAAAAAAAAAAACCCTCACCTCACCTCCCCATAGGAATACCATTGGGGTTTCTGCCTGAATCAGTGTTTTCCACATAGCTATTTTGGGGGGGTTCTGAAATAAATGCTTGTTGTCTCAACCTTTGGCTTTTATTTTTAGGTTAAGAGATGTGATCCTTTTTGTCTATTTTGCTTTTGGTACCTGGACTTTAGATGTCATATTCAAGAAATCATTGCCAAGGCTAATGTCAGGAGTTTTTTCTGTATTTTTTCTTCTAGGGGCTTTACAGTTTCAGAAATCAAGTTTAGCTTTGATCATTTTCAATGAATTTTTGTATGTAATGTAAGATAAGAGTCCTGCTTCATTCTTTTGCATGTGCATATTCAGTTTTCCAAACACCACATATTGAAGAGACACAGATGCCATTTGAGTGGTCCTCAGGAGTTTGCATAAAATCTGATAACAGACTTGTGAGAAAAGCTTTGTCAGCGTATGTCTGTGTGTGTTGTGGAATGATGTTTCACAGTTATACACACAGTCATATCAGGGATCACACCTAATATTCCACTGTATCCATAATGCCTGTCTTCTCTTAGGATAGTGTAATTTAATGAAATTTGAAATTTCCCTGATATGAATGGACATTTTACTATTACAGCTTTTTTTTTCTGTGACATTCCCACTAGACACGATACTGAAATGGATCTGTAATAAAAGGGAATCTACTTTAATGCACAGAATATTCTGGAAGACCACTTGGGTAGCCATGGCCCTTAAATTTTATCTAGCTGCTGTGTAACAGAGTGTTGATAGATGCTGAAAAGAAAAAAATTGGGATCTATAGTATCAGTTTGAGTAGTTGCTAAAGAAATACTTCTAGATCTGGATTAAAATGTTCTTTTCATCTGTGGACAGAAAGTATGTTAACTCATGACAGAAAATGTCATAAGCATGATCAAGTAGATAAAAACATGGAGTGGCTTAAGATATCTCCTCTAAAAATGGGATATTAACCAATGATCATGTTTGCAAGTCTGATGATTAAGATCAGGCATGTATATATCAGAGTTCACTGACATATAACATGATATTAATTAGAGGTTTGTGGGTGGTTTTAATGGAGAAGATAAAGGCTATAATTTTGGAGTAAAGGTCTGTTACTACATAGATGCAATAGAACAAAGAACCCATCATAATTTAGTATCTACATATGTTCAAAGAGTCTTATTTATAGGCTGAAAGACTAAGAAATCTTGTTTAAGTCTATTGGCAAGCAGAGATAATCTAGTGCTTATATAGCATAATCTACATGCTGGTCTGAGAAGTCCCTACTGTTAATTCATTATATAAATAAAAGAATTTGTTTATTGTAAGCAGCCTCAAAAAAGGCCTGGTACATAGCCAATGTTGTACAAGCATTTGTTCTTGTAATCACTTGAACATTGTAGCAAAATGAGGAATGGAAAGAACAGTTAGATGTAAGAGATTCAGACTATCCCTAAGAATGGCACTGTTTGCCATTCCCACAGACAATGTTTCAGGGTTTGCTTTTTTCCCAAAGAGTAATGTAAGATCTTCACAAAACCTTAAATGGCCAGTTGGACTGTACTTTTGCTCTTAGGTTTTCAACTCTGATGTCAAAGACAAGAGCAGAAGGTTGAATAGTTGCTTCCAAAGAAGCCCAGAGGAACTCTGCTTCTGCCTCTTCTGTGGCATCGCTACTCTTCATTGGCTAAATTTCTAGCACTTATTTTCACACCTGGTAGTCACTTCTGGAGATAGCTCTAGCACTTTGTTTTCTTTATGGTAGATTTGTATTTTAACACTTGCCAATACAATGTAAAGATGTAATTCATGTTCTCTGTGAAACAGTTATTATAATGTTTGTTTAAAAAGGTAGTAAAAATCAAGTTATATGACCATTTATATCTTACATACATTCCTGTTTTAAAAAAATTACAGAATTGGGTTTGTGCATTAAAAATGTATTTTCCTTTCCCCTTAAAGAATATTCCACGGCATTTTTCTACATATATGAGTTTAAAAGACTGAAAATACAAGGCACAGTCTGGAGAAAATGACCAAAGGACCCTTGTGCAAATATCTGGGTGAACTGACAAACTTGTGTTGCTGCAGGCACTCCCTGCATGGTTCCCTAACTCCCCTAGATGAAACTTGTGTCAGAGAAATGGCTCAGGTCTTGAAACTGGAAAAGGGATCACAAGTTTTCCATTGCAGCCACTGACATCAGCCTGCAGTTCTTGTGCTTTACATCAAGTAGTAATGTTCTTATGTTGCATCCTCAGGAACACTATCGTCTATTTGCAGATTGGTGTTGAGATCAGTTGCCCCTTTGTATGTAATGCATAGTCAGTCCTGATTACCGAGAAATGTGCACATCAGAATTGAAAAGAAATTCTTTTAAATCTAAAGATTGTTATTTTTAAAGCGGTGCATTGGAAACCTGGCAATGTTTTATAGGGATGATTGATGCCATGTGTACCAGTGAAATGTGAAACATATATATTTAAAATTGAAGTGAAAATTTTCTGTTACCCTTTACCTGATACTCCCAGAAAAACAGAAATGTTTTCTGGTAGTGTAGATGGCACAAACTCCTGCTTCAAATTAAATGTGTAGATACAGCCTTGGCCCATCTGTGCTCCCCGTTCTCTTTTCTCCAAGGAATTTGATGTGTGATACTGCTGTTGGAGAGGTTTTTTGTTTTTTTTTTCTTTTCAGGTTTTATGTGGATAATTTCTACTCAATGTCTTAAATAGTTTGAATGCTTCATATTTAATGTTGTTATGATATATGGTTCCACAAATGAAGTATGTTATTTTCAAATATATCACAAAACTAAAAGGACTATACTAATAACCTGCTTCATCCAGTACTCACCATTTTTTTTAAAAAAAGGTTTATAGCTCCGCTTCATCCTAGTGAAATACATATTTAATGGACACATTTTTCTTGAAATCAATATTTCTACTCACAAGGATTAGGTGGTAGAAAAGAATGAGTCTTAACTCTCTATACATACTCAAACTGGCAGCACACGGAAGGGATCTTATTGGAGGGGAAGAATGCTAAGTATAAACTAGGTTGGGAACAGTTGTCAAAACTAACTGCTGTAATAGAGAAGTATATTCTTATTGTATATGTAGTGCATTGGGTTGCTCTGGTAGTAGTAAACATTGTTAAGTGTGGAAAGCTGTGAAATGTTTTGACTATTATGCCTAGCATTTATGGTCCCAAAGATACATTTTTCCCCACTATTTTTCCTTGTGGAGCAAATAGTCCGTTATAGAGGAGTGGTGCCTCCGCTTAAAACCAAGCCGGATTTTAGGGCGCAAGGCCTCCTCTCGTTTTAGTGTCTGTGATCACTACGTTAGCTCTTCTAATTCACCAAGTCCTGCGAATCGGGGAGAGAAACACAGCAAGGACTCAGTTTAAGCTTTTAGATTGTGTTACCAATAATATTGTTCACAGACATTAATGTTTTTTCTTTATTTTTCTGTGTCTAGCAGTTCAGAAATTCAAAATATTAAGGTAAATATATATAGCGTATATATATTTATATAGACATATATACTATACATAGTTATAATTATATAATATAATATACTATATTTACATTTATGCTTTGTATATCTATATACTTTATATATACAACACATTTTAATCCCACAACAAAATAATTGTACCCTTTACCTTTATATCCTAATATAATAATTTTTTATTTTATATTTTGAAACTCTTTCTTCATGTGTGTTCATTATCCACATATGTTTTCTTACACTTTTAAAAAACTTTGTGTTCATCTCACAGACTAGTATCCTACATGCTAAGGGAGTGCAGTAAGTCCTCAATGCCATCAGTAGGTTCTGTGACTTTAAGAAAAACAACATATAATGAAACCACTTTTACCGCAGACTAATTGATATAAACAGGAGTTAAGTTCCTATGGCATCTCATCAACGTTATAACAAAATGACGTTGAATGAAAGGATTCAATTTGAGGATCTGTCGTATATTAACATGGACTAGGTGGTCACAGTTTACTTGCTGTGGTCTCACTTGAAACAGAGTTTTCAATTCATAAGATGCTGGTGTCAGCTTTAAAATGAATATACTTCATAAACAAAACTTTCTAACATTTAAGCCTTAAATGAACAAAATATTTGTTTTAGGAGTATTATTAAAAACCTCAAAAAGAAAAGAAATATGCATGGAATGAAAAGTTACAGTTGTTACATGTTTTAAGTCACTTTAGCCATTGATTGGATTCCAAACTTCAGTCATGATACAATTAGCAAATTTCATTATCTCTAACTGGATGATTTTTTTGAGTGTATGGTTATATGCATTAGGGTATGTAAAATACATTTTACAATCATGATGTAGTTAATAAATAAAAGAATAATATAGAAGGATTTTTATCTTTATAAAAGCTGAATGACCATACTTTCTACAAATGCATTTGTTTTACAGTAGTGATCCTAACTTTATTTAAACCTGATGTGCACATATAACCTGTGCAATAGGCTCTTTTCTATTGCCTCCTCAGTATGGTGGGCGTGAATCTCCACTATTGTTCTTTTCCTTTCCCTAGCCATGTTTTGGTGGATCTCTGATAACATATTATCACCAAAAAGAGCTATCTTTATTGTTCAGGATAACTGGGGAGAAGAGAGAAATATTTTCTTTTATGTTTGTCCCAGACACAAACATACCATGTGGGATATTTAACATTTAAGCATATCTTTAAAAAATAATTTAAATGTCAAATCCAAGCCATTTTGCCTCAAGGGATGATGCAATATCACTTAATGGCCAGATAAAAAGAGAGCATCATCCCAAATTCAGAGTATGACTGTATTATGTGTTCACTCTTTTTCATGTGAAACATGTATGGCATGGCATGTCATGTTTTATGTCATGTTGTCCTTTTCCTCATTAATTTTCATTCTTTAAAACCAGTTCTCTTCCTAGAGTTCTTGTCCTATTTTCTTTGGCCCACTATGTCTACATCCCCTACATGCAGATAACACTACATCCCCAAATCAGCTACTTCCTTATTTCCTCTTGAATCGTGTCAACGTTATGTCCTTTCGTAGTGTTATTAGACAGCTCTCCCACTCCCCATATCTGTTTTTGGATAAAAAGGAGGAGAAAACTTTCAGGATCTAGAGCAGAAGCAAGAAAGAGAGACTTTGGAATGATTCTCAGTTGTGGGGTTTTCAGGCTGCTGCTTTTAATTTCTTTTTATTTATTTATTTATTTATTTATTTATTTATTACTTTACTGTTCTTCAATTATAGCTGTCTGCACTTTCTCCCCTCCCCTCCTCTTCAGCCCACCCAACCCCACTTCCCTCCCTTGCTTCCACCCTCCCCCTTGGTTTTGTCCATGTGTCCTTTATAGTAGTTCCTGAAAACCCTTCTCTCCACAATCCCGTCTCCCCTCCCCTGCTCTTATTTTCTTATTGTTGCAGAAATATTAAAAAAAATCATATAATTCTTCTCATGAGGGTTAAATTTTTACCTAAAGCTGTAATGTGAGCTTGCCACAAGAATCACATCACTCATGTTAGTATAATTTTGTTCTTCATATATAAAAAAGTTACCACCTGATTTTGGATTAGTTTTCAAAGCCTTCTTCCATACTTTTATTGAAGGCCACTCCGCCCAATTTCTTTGTCCAGTTCATAGATTTCTTCCTCCATATCCAATACGAATGGAAAGCAAAAGAGCAGTCATACCAATACATACACAATGGATTGGACAGTCACGTCTAAAACATCATGTTTATAATGGAGAAGCCCTTCGGGGTCCTTATCAGTACACTGGCCCTTTCAGTAAAGTCTGTGAGGTTCTGTTCCACCTACTTTCTTTTTCTAAGGTGCCTCACTTTATTGTGCTGTGAAGTTCACAACCCGTTAGACCAAGGATCAGCAGTTCAGCTAATGGCAGCCATTTTTAAGACACCCGTCTAGAAGCTCTGTCCTGAAATTTACTTCTTACTGAAAATTTAATACAATTCAATGATGTTTTGGTGGAGGGGGCAGGGATCTTGAATCCAACACAATCTTAGATTAACAAATAAAAGCAAAACGTGGAAGCAAAACACAGAGGAAAGAGAGAAAACTGTCAGCAAAAGGCACAATGTGGTGGAATCATAGCTAAAACTATGCAGTTTTCAGGGGATTGTGTCCCCAGTAATCAAGTAGAGTCTCAGCCTAGGAATGCATTCCTAAATTGTGAGTAATCAACTTCATCATTGTACTCCGGCCTGGCTGTGTGGCTGTTGAAACTGTTCCCTACACTCCTTGTTTTCCTGTGTATTTTACAATCACTACATAGTAACCATAGCAATTTGAATTTTTCCCCTAAAAATCAAAATAAATCTTCCGTAACATTATTAAAATGAAGGAGAGTTTTATGTTCAAGGAATTGGTCTTTCAAACTAATTTAAATACAGAATTGACTTACCAAAAAGATAATTTAAATAGTGCTGAAATAGGTTTTATCTGTAATATATTTCCTCAATGTAGTGGTATTATTTAGAAATAAATAATGCAAGTGTCCTAGGAATCTGTTATGAGAAAAAGAAAAAAATAGTACTTTAACATTATTTTTTTATGTTTTGGATTATTATTGAATATTATTAAGTTTTTATCTGTGTGTAAGTTAGAATCACGTAAATTCTGACCCAGAATAGTTTATACACCATGCAAATAGAAATGCAATTAGAAGTTATTTAGAAATAACATTTTTAATAAAACCTACATATTTAATACCTTGCTTAACTGACTACAAATTTATTGGTAAGTCTTAATCATAGCATTTGTTGAAATGAAAATTGCTTAGCTCCAGATTATTCTTATAATATATTTTCAGTTTTTAAGCAACGGCTGATTTATTGCTTACCAATTTAAAAAATAATAATTTTATTGTTGTTCAACTATAGTTGTCTGCATTTACCTCCCACCACGGCCCCCCACCCAGCCATCCCCACCTCCCTCCCTTGCTTCTATCTCCCCTTGGTTTTGTCCATGTGTCCTTTATAGTCGTTTCTAAAAAACTCTTCCACGCTTCCTTCTGTTATCCCCTGCCACCTCCCTTTTGGTTACTGTCAGATTGTTCTTAATTCAATGTCTCTGGTTATATTTTGCTTGCTTGTTTGTTTTGTTGATTAGGTTACAGTTAAATGTGAGATCATATGCAATTTTTAAAATATGAATGTTCTTATAGTTTTTTCTTTTGGATGATATTAGTATTTTTGTTTTTAGAAAAATTATGTTTAATCAAATATCTGAACACCCCATGACCCAGTCAAGTTGGTCACAAGTCCATTTCTTATCAATTTGGCACCAGTATGCATCTCTTTGAACCATACTTAATCTCCAAATAAAAACAATAACAAGGTCATAGTTTTACCTGACATGGTACACTATCCTGCATACACAGTATGAAAATGTTTGTATATTTTTATTTTTCATCCATTTGGAGAAATCTGACCACATACCTCTTACCCACATTTCCTCATCACCAATTTTCCAAACATATTCCTTCTAAATTCCTGAATATCCCGCCAAATATTTGGTCATAGTCCATGAATTGAAATATAATCACACACCTGGCTGTATTTCCCTTGCATTTTTCTTTTGCAGTAAAGTGAATAACAAGGTGCGCTGGTCAAAGCTCTTCCCACTGTGGAGAATTTCCCTTCACCACAGTCTAGAGTTGTTCAGGAAGGGGCTCTAGTTTACTCTAGCTGTGCATTTTCTGGTGGCACCTGCACGTAGTGCAGAAACACACGTAAACCAGGCCCGAGTGTTTTCTACCTCTGCCAGCCGATCATCAGGAAATCTCCCTGGGGCCATCGGTGCAGACTAGGACAGAGAAGGCAGGGTAGCAGGAGTAGCTGCTATAGGTATTTGAGCCACTTCTTTATATTACTTACTTGAACCTTCAAGCCTGCTTCAGACCAAACACATATAATACTGCTTCCATTTGATGACAGAGTGTGGCTCTGCTCGCCCAAGTTTATGGTGTGGTGGGTTGGAGTTCATCATGGGCAGTTCAGACTGCACGGGAACTTGGTGCCCCATGCTTCAGTGTTCAGTCTCTACTAAGGTCCAGTAGCAGGCCAGGAGTTATTTTTGGAGAATGGCAGGGATTTGCTCCAAAATTCTAAGGGCCTCAGCTGTAATTTATCTGTTGGAGCTTGTCAAAGGCTCCAAAGAGCATCCCTAGCTGCCACTCACACATCAAGCAACTTTGGATTTTCTGGATCATGTGGCTCAAGTGGCAGCAGCTTGAAGAGCTGCCTGAACCCTGTTGTAGAGCCTCTTCTTGTTCTCAGTCTCACTCAAAACTAGCAGCTTCTCTAGGTACTTGGTAGGTGGAATTATGTAACACACCCACATGAGGAATCTACTGTATTACTTCCCGAATCCAGACACCTTCTAAATGAACCATAGTTTTTTGAGGTGGCAGGGAGCGCTGGAGGAAAAATGGAGACAACTGTACTTGAACAACAATAAAAAAGAGAGAGAGAAATAATAAAATATATTAAAAAAAAACACAAAGAGACCTTCTAAGCATCATGCCTCTTTTTTGGTTGTAGGAGGGGTCTAATACAACAATTTATTCTTCAGATTAGAAAGTGTATCTTGACAAAGCTGGTACCACTTGACACCCCAGAAATTTTACTGAGTTATAAGGCCTGTGGGTTTTTGTCGGTTTATTTCTCACCCTCTGACATGCAAATATCTCATCAAAAAGTGAGAATAGTTGCTATTTCTTGCTCACTCCATCCAGTCAGCACAATGACATACATGTAATGGACCAGTGTGAGGTCTCATGGAAGGGGAAGACAACCATCTTTGTGAATTAGATTATAACTTAGACTGCAGAGTTTACATAGCACTGAGATAGGACAGTGGGGATGGATTGCTAGCCTTGCCAGATCAAAGTAATCTGTTTCTGGTGGTCTTTACTAACAGGTATTGAGAAAAACGCATTTGCTAAGTAAACAGCTGAATACCAGGTACCAGGGGATGTGTTCATTTGCTCAAGCGATGAAACCACATCTGGTCCACCTATTGCAACTGGAGTCATCACCCAGGTAAGCCTACAATAATCCACTGTCCTTCTTCAACAACTATGTCTTGTGCCCAGGCCAGACAGGCGAATTGAATGGGGATGTGGTGGGACTGACCACCTCTGCTCTTTTCAAGTCCTTGATTATGGCACTCATCTTTGCGGTCTCTCTGGGCTCACAGCATTGCTTCTGCTTTACTATTTTCTTAGGTGCAGTCGCCTCTTCTGTCTTCCACTCGGCCTCTCCTACCGTAATCATTCTCCTCATGCAGATGAGGGGATCAAGACAAGTATTCTTCCAGCAACTTAGTATGTCTATTCCAATTATGCATCCTCAAAACTGAAGAGATAACCACAAGATGGTTTTCGGGAACCACTGGGCCCACTGTGAGATGGACGTGAGGTGGAACCTCATCGATCATCTGACAGTCCTAAACCCAAATTCCAGCGGATGAGTCGCAGTGATGTTTTGTGTCTCTAGACTTAATATCCGTTCATCAACAGTGTCCAGTAGCTCCTGGAAAGGCAACTTGCTTCCTTTTCTCAGATGCACAGTTACTCTGGTAAAAGACTACAGGTCCCTTTAGGGAAGACGGAGAAGTATCAACAGCACAAAGGTTTACCAGTGTACTAGAGTCCTTTTTCGAGGGGACCCAGCCTCCTCTTTATTCAAGGGGAAATTCATTGAGGGGCTGTGACTCTCTGTTTTTATGCTTCAAATGACACTTCAGTTCACTTGACTTAGAGCTTTTCTGCTTATACGGATTAAGTGAGAATTTAATATGCTTCCTACAGACTTCATTTTAGGAACACCACGATCAAGTAGCCAACAAACCAGGTCTACGTGAGTGGACCAATTTGGTTGCTTCTTTGACTCTGCTGTTCCTAACCACAGCCACCTTGTTTTTAGCCTTTGAGTGCTGTCACTTGGCCTGTGCTACCTGGGGACCCAATTACTGTGATTACATTTAGGTTTCCCAGTTCACTGACTGCAGCCCCCATGTGAGGTCTGGCCATGAAAAGAGTTAGTATAGAGCTCTTCAGTGATGCAGAGACTCCCTGACAATTATGTCCTTCACAGGAGTGGTGCAAAGCATGTCTTCCAGGTCCTCCCAGTGTGGGTTAACAGGTCTGAAATAACAACCCCCCTCTAACATTCCAATATCCTCAAACTTTTGAATTTCTTCCTCTACATTTTTGAATTTCTTCCTCTTGTCTAATGCTAAGACAAGTCCAGCATTTCTGATTTGCTCATGGTGGACCACCTTTGTTTCCATGTTTCAGACACCCAGCTAAACAAACTGTTCGATATTTTTCTAACTCTGAGCAACAACACAAATGCAGAATCTCTTCTTAGTGAGCCCATATCAATCAGTTTAGCCTGATCTGATTTTATGTTTCCTTTGTTCCACACACATTCCCTGGAAATCTGTCTTCGTAAATTAGAAAACTCAAGTAGTTCTTTCGAAATGTAGCATACTTCTTTAGGGGCCATATTTTGTACTTAACCTTCAGAAGGTTGTTGAAGCTTCAGTCTAGTTATAGGTCTAGAACCAGAGTGGTGTGAGAGGTGGGGCCTGAGGAGCATCAACATTGTTTAGCATGACAACTGCCTCAGGGGAGGTCATTACTGTTTCCTGGGGCAGTGGAAGTTTCATCTCTCATAAGGAGGTAGAAAGGTTGTTACTGCTGTGAGTGAGGAGGCTGCTTCAACTTGGGTGGGGGAGGCATCTAGCCAGGAAGACAACAGAATGTAGAGTCTCATGTATTCCCACATGTCCTCATCCTAACATACAGAATCACATTCTTTCCCAGTCAGTGCCCTCATTTTTAACAGTAGACACGGTAAGGCTAGGAGTTCAATTTGCCTTGTAATTTATCCAGTCACAGGATGAGATTCTGCATATCATTTTCAGCGGTCTCACCCCTGCAGCTACAAGAGGTCAGGGTCTCCTTCAGAGATCACAAGGAAGCTTTCATTCATTTATGCAGCACTTGAGCTGGGAATTTGCATCTCTGAGGTCATCCTTTCTTTTTTTTTCACCATTTTATCTAAAGACATTAAGAGCATCTGAAAGTTTCAAAGGTATTATATTCAGAGTTATACAGCCCCTTGCTGTCTATAAGTGATTGATTAGTAGGAGTATCCCATGGGGTTGTTTTATATACTTGTCAGATCATGCCACAGACTATTAGTGCTCTCTTTAATACTAGAGATAGAGTCATTAGCTTCTTTAGATCTAATCAGGTTGGAGAGCCAATTCCAGAAACCTTAGAAACAATTGAGAATGTCATCATTAAAATTCTGGTCCTCTAGAGCTACTTTGGTACCAAAATACATATTAGTCTGGGTTCTCCAGCATAGGGTTCTCTTATTGCTTATCTATCATCTATTTATTTACTATCTATCATCTATTTATATACCATCTATTTATCCACCTATCTATCTAAATAGGTATATCTTTACATCTGTCTCTTATCTATCTATCATCTGTATCTACCTATCATCTCTTTATCTATCTATCATCTATCTATCTATCAAGCTTTATTATAAAGAATTGGTTCACATGATTATGGAGGCTGAGACACCCCAAAATCTCAGTTTGCAAGCTGGAAACCCAGGAGAGCCAAGACTATACAGGTAGTTTCAGTCTGAGTCCAAGTCTGAAGTTGGAAGACTGATTTCCCAGTTTGGAGAGTCAGGCAGAGAGAACAAATTCTCCCTTATGCTGCCGTGTTTATTTTTAAAAACTTCTGTGAATTAGAGGAGACCTAGCTACATCTAGGGGAGCAACACTGTACTCAGTCTATCTATTCAAATGTTAATCTCATCTGTAAACACCTTCCCAGACACACCCAGAATAATGCTTATCCCAATAACTAGGCACCTCATAGCCCAATGAAGTCAGAACATAAATCATCACATTATCCATCAATTTATTTCTAAAGTTTGTATAATGTATTTTCTGAAGTTTTCTTTAATTAGCATATTCTTAATTAAGAATATTGAAAATTTCAATTCTCCTTTTTAAAATTGTTGTCTGAAATTGTGTGCTTGGCAAGTAAAATAAGTACCTTCAAAAATATTAATGAATTTATCACTGTCTAAAACTACTTTTTGTAGGTAATATTTTGGAAGTTATTGTTATACTTCTTTTTAAAATTTTCATTGTTCTGTGTTCAGTAGATTCATTATAATGAGGTTATATTTTTAAATATACTGCTTTGCAATTTATGTGCATTTTTACTTTGAAGTCACATGTTATTTTTTTAATTCTGAATATTTTTAGTCATTAATTTTTATTATTTGCTTTAATCTTTCCTTCTGTAAATTCTGTACAACATACTTTTGAGTCTCCCAATTAAGTATTGATATGTTTTAAATTTTTCATTTTTAGTCTATCTCTCTTAGATTTATTCTGAATGAAATCTCTAGAACCCCCTTTCCATAATTTTTCTAGAATATACTGCATTTATTGAATTGTTTTACTATCACAGTATGTATCTCCACTGTGTACAATCAATTCTTTAATATGTCTATGTGGTTTTGATTTATATAGCCTATTTTGTTTTATGTACTTTTATTGTTTTTATGGATTTTTTTCCTTTACTTGAGAGTCTTTGCTGTACTTATTTTTAACATCCTTTGAGAATGTGATGTTATTTACATATTTTAGTGACTTAGTCTCCTTATTATTCAGTTAGTTGGGTGCTTTTCTGTAACATTATTTTTCCTCATGTGCTTTTAATTTTAATCTTTATATTCTTTCTCTGTTTTACCTTTCTTTTTATGTCTATGCTTTTCCTTTCCTACCTGGTAGTCTTGTTACGTCAACTTTGACATAAAAAGTTATGTCAACCCTTTAATTTGAGATTCTATGTTTGAATAGCCAAGGTATACTGGCGGGTCAGATTATCTTTCCTGTGGAGATACTGGGATTTTTGAGATCAGTCCTGTTTGCTTAGACTGTTTTATTCCACTAGCTGATCTATTGAGCTGCAGACCTAAGAAAATGCTCATTTTTTAAACCTTATTTTCCTGAGTAGTTCTCTGTTTAAGATCTTGTCCCCTACTCTTACCTGCTTTTCTCCACCTGACTAGCAGGCATTTGGTTTGGGTTTGACAACTATTTGTTGCTGTCCCTTTCAGAACTGGAGCCCAGCTGTCCCAGGCTTCACACAGTTATCAGTCACTGTGGCTTCAGACTGGTATTAGTATGTTTATTTTTATTTTAATACATTTTCTTTCAAAACCTCACTTAGGAAACATTTATTGTAGAATTCATTGAACTATATTTCTTATTTTTAAATATTGTAATTCTTTATGTCTAGGTTTTTTTCATTCTAATACATTTTAATTATTCTTATATCAGTTCTCAATGATCAACTCTTGTGACTCTAATGCTATTTTGGCATTGTATATATTTCAAATGCAGAAAAGTATGTATCATAAAAGCAGACAGCTAGGATTAAAATGATGACATGGAAACTGAGAAAACAGAAATTACATATAATGAAAATTTGTAGCTTCTGCCAGTCTTAGCCAGCGATGCAAAACTACTGCTCCTGGGACTTTGATATTTAGAGTTTAATAGAAATTGGGAAAAGACATGTGAGGCATTGTTGAAATAGCTTTAGCACTTTAAAGAAGTGGGGAAAATTCATTTTTCTAACTTTATATTGATGACAGCACAAGAGGGCCCATATTTTATATTAGTGCATATTTTTGGTTAATGTCAGTTAAGTGCATATGGAACTCTAGGTTAAACTGTGCTCTAAAATCTGAGTGTATAGTTTGTCACTTGAAAATAAGCATGATTTATTTTCTAGTTAATAAAAAGATAGTCTCTGTAGCATGAATAAAGTCTGATTGAATTTTTTTGTGAATTAGAGATTTTTAAAAATTTTAACTGGAATTCATGTTTCATCCAAAAAGAAATTGCTAAATAACAATAATTAAAAAAACCCAGATATGAGTGAAATAGTTAAACCCTGGATTAAGTAGGTGATCCAATGAAAATTTTCTCCAATCACTGCTCCTCCTTCTCAGTCAGCTGTTTGAAAACCAGGGAGCAGGAGATATCAGTCTCAGTGAATTTAGACACAATGCAAACACTAGCAATCTAAACTTCAACTATTTCAAAATAATGGATACTATCTTTGACCTGTAAAGGGAAAGTGCCTGTGGATTGAGGGGGGAAATATATATATATTTATATTTATATATATTTATATTTATATTATATATATATGTATATATATCCTGTAAATCCCATCTCAAGAATTTATTCTTCAATATTCCTACATAAGAGAGAATTATTATGCTTAGACTATGTAGAATGTACTTCTAATTACTTATAGATATTTATTGAATTAACATCATAATTTCTCACAATTTTATCTTACATACATTTTCAGGTGTATTACAGAATGCTATTTTAAATGGCTTTACCAAGGAGAAAACAGACTGAAATGCTTGCTTTCCTCGGAGCAGAAGTAGGACAGCGCTACCCAGGTGCCCTGCTCAGTAAAACCATCTGACAGACGGCACAAGAATAGTAAAGGACAGAGTCCAGGCAGTTTGGCAAGATCAAAAGACTGAACATAAGAAAAGTAGCATTAGAGAACAGTTGATCCAAGACTAAAGATTGATTGCTCTTTTAAATGTTTTATTCTCTTTGCTGAATCTAGGAATCCTGACTGACAAGAGTAGACTGTAGGCAGAATGAGGTCAACTGTGTACAGGGAAGTCTTGCCCTTGATTGAATAATACTCTCAATCAAGATCTCCTTACATTACTGTCTAGTTGGTGTTATTACCACAGAGCCCATTAATTCTGACTGGTTTTCTGAAATTGTATTCATTCTCAATAAGAGGAATATGGAAAAGAAATAAAAAGAAGGTTAGAGAGACAGTGAAACTACCAATGAAGGGCAGCAAAGAACAATTGAAAGCAAAGTACCATCCTTTGTTGTCCCTACTTGGAATGAAAGGCTTCTCCTTTCAAAGAAATGAATTAAAAAAAAAAATACTGAAATGAGGTAGATACTGTATTTCAAGTTATGGTAACTTCTTAAAAGTTTTATTTTTCTATATTTGTTTTCATTCTAATTTGGAATTAACCCCAGGAAGAACACTTTCTTATTTTAATGTATTTTATATCCTATGAATTCAGATAGTAGGCAAGAGACCACATAGTGATGTTTTATAAAATATATTTTCCATTAATAGGTTTATTGAAAAATTTTTGTTGTGTTTATCTCTCATTGGGGTGCCACCATAGTTATCCCCAAAATGGGAAGTACCCAAATAGGTGAAGAATGGCATATGAAAATTATCATTTTAGTTTGATTAATCATTTTCACTAGATACCGGATGCATTAATCAAACAGAGTTATTTATAAAGCTATTATATTTGTGTTTTGAGTGCCAGGCAGATAATTATAATTATCAAAAAAAGTGAAATAGTAATATGTTATTTGATATTTGTTCAATAACTGTATAGACCACTAGCAGCAATATATACAGTGTTGATTTTTAATACTTTCAATATAATTTTCTAAGTCAACTTTGCTCAAAATAAAGTCCAAACATCACCAGTAATACTTGGGGAGCTTTAAAAAAATTCAGATTATTAAGCTAATGCCAGGCTAATTGGGTCAGTAGTTTTGGGGCAGAATTTAGGAATCTGAATTTTTATGAGATTTTATGTACCAAAAGTTTAAGAACCATTACTGTGAGTTGATCTTTAAGTTTCTTAGCTAATACCAGTATTGTAAGCCTAACTTTGATTTAAAAGCTATTTCAATTAATTTTAGTCATACAGATAATTTAATTAAGAAGGAAAGCATGAAAATATCAGACTGAAAGAAGACAGGACTTGAGTTTCTATATATTTTTAATACTAGAATTTTTTATTGAATTCATTGGGGTGACATTGGTTTGCCCCAAATCCATACAAGTTTCAAGTGCAGGAATTTTTAAAGTAAATTTACTTTATATTTATAGAAGGAAGAAACATATTTTCTAAATCTCAATTTAGAGATTTAATTTTATCTAAACCTTTTTCCCACTTTAAGAAACATATTTAAATTTAATAAATAAAATGAAAGCAATTAGCCAGGCATTATTTCATTATAGGAAAGACTGAATTGGTTGAATTGCAAGTGAATAAAATTCTATTGGAAAAGAATAGTTGTGATAAGAAGATCAAGAAAGGGTTTCAGATAATTAATATGCAAGAAACCATTATAGATACACTGAAACATAGTTTAATCATTTCAAATTGACAGTCAAGTTGATAGAGGCAATTCCAGGTATCATTGCTTGACCTCAGAACTTTTTTTCAGTGAATAGTTCTTCTGAAGAATGCTTTAGTTCATAAATTCTTCAAAGCACAAAAAGGTAGCAATACTCAGTCTACAAAAGGGAATGTATTTTTTTACATTCTCATGTTTTTAGCATATCAAATTAACACGTGTCAAAATAAATTCCCAATGTAAAAACAAAAGATTTAATTTTTTATTTATTTATTTATTTTTTTAAAGCATACTTGTTCCTTTAAAAAATGTATGGTAGAAAGTTATGTTTATTATTGAATGTTTTGACCTATAGAAATGTGCAAATTATGGAAAAGTTTCTTTTTTTTTAAGATTTTATTTATTTATTTTCAGAGAGAGGAGAAGGGAGGGAGAAAGAGCAAAGTATGGTTGCCTCTCACATGGCCCTCATTGGGGACCTGGCCCACAACCCAGGCATGTGCTCTGACTGGGAATTGAACTGGGACCCTCTGGTTCCCAGCCCATGCTCAATCCACTGAGCTACACCAGCCGGGCAAAAGTTTCTTTAATTATAGAATATGCAGTGACATTTGTGCTTAATATTTGGAGATATGTTCTTCCAGACTTGCTTCTTTAAAACTATATATGCTTGTCTAGATATTTTATGTCTGAATTATGTCACACACTGGTTTCTTACCCACTTTTCACTTAATAAGAAATAGTGATCATGAATATATTCTATATTATATTTCAATAAATTCTATATTAACATTTTAATGATTGCACACAGGTGTATTCAGTAATGTCCTACAGTTCGGTATTGTGGTTTGTTTTACTCACTTTTTTTTTTTTTTTGCATAACAGGTTTGTTTGAACATGAACATGAAGTCTGGCCAATTTCATGGTTATTTTAATAGTTTTGAAACAAGAATTGTGGAAGCAACTTAAATTGCCACAAGCAATGATCTTGATAATCCATACTCCTACATATGCTGGATAACATGTTTAGGAAAAAGTGATATTCCGTTATTTTGTTTTTTAAAGTTTTATATAAATTATGCTTTTCTATATACTTCTTTTGGGCATATGTATTTTTTATTTGTGAAATTTCTTAAGTTATTCTTTATTTTTTTGAGAACTGAATTTTTCTTAATAATTTATGATATAGCTTTATGTATATCCATAGATGAGTTATTTCACATATTTGTGTCAGAAATTAGTTGAAGTTTTTTAAATATCTTTTTTTAAAAGATTTAATTTATTTATTTTTAGAAAGAGGGGAAAGAAAGGAGTAAAAGAGAGAGAAAACATCAATCAGTTTCCTTTCACAGGTATACAACTAGGGACCTGGCCTGCAACCCAGGCATGTGCCCTGACTGGGAACTGAACCAGCGACCTTCCATTCCACAGGCCAGGGTTCAATCCACTAAGCCACACCAGCCAGGGCTGCAGTTTTTATATAATAGTAAAAAAAATTGTAAAAAATTTAAATGTTCAACAATAAGGGATTTATTAAGTTTGTGCTAAAGCAGAATACTCTGCAGTCCTTACAAATGAGCATACAAATGTCAATACTTACTTATATACTGAGTAAAAAATGTATGAAATAGTACACTAAAACCTCTTTTTGAACAAGGAACAATGTACAGAAGCATGCTCAGAAGAGATAAAAAATACAAAAAGAAATACTACTAGCACTGGTTAACTCTAAGTAATAACTTTTTAAGGTCATTTTTGTACTTATATTCAGTTTATAATTTTTTGCAATAAATGTACATTACTTTATATTAAGAAAAATAGTGGTAACTGAAACATTAAAAATATACCTGGAAATGCTACGTAATCTTTTACTTTTGCAAAACACATTACCAAGTTTATATTTAAGTCCATTCATAACAGAGCCCAAAGTAGAACCCATATCTTTTGTCTTCTGGTTTTTGTTCTTTCCTTTGCACAGTAATAGTTTTTACACAGTTCAAGCTGGTTTAAATATTATTAATCTACATACCATTTACTATTTGCTTTGATGTGTATTTATTCGGATGCTACATAAACTCATAACATTAGCAATCTGGTCTGTACTGCATCTTTTCCATGAAGCCAGATGGAATAAAATTCCTCAGAGCTATGCATTGAAAGTTTGACTTTGCTTATACTTACATTATATTTACCCTTAGTAAACGTAAAAACAAATTAAACAGATGCAGCAAAGGCAAAGTTTTGCTCTATCCCACTGAGTCACTGTGGTTTCAGCCTTTTGTTTGACAAGATCGACCAGTGAAAAGGAAAGTTAAGCCTTGATGTCACTCCCAGCAGAGCCCTTCTTTAGCTCAGTTTGTTATGCTCTTGAAAAAAAAAAAAGGGAAAAGGAAGCAAATTTTAAAAAGCATTCAAACACCTGACATCAAAAGTCGCGTGACTTGCTTGCTGAGAGAGTTCCACTCATTCTCAGTCAATGCTCTCTGATAGGGGATTTCTTGACTTTTCTTCTGCTCAGGCATTTGAATTAAATTCCATGAGGCAATATAACGAGGGGTGGGTACATAAAGTCTTCTTCAGGTACAGTTAATGGCAAGTGTGGTTCTCCACCTGAATTATTGTATCCAGTACATCAAAGAGTCAGACATCCTTTGCATTGTGATCTTTTTAGGCAATTAAGCAATAATCATCTATGATCTACTAGCTTTAAATTATAGGTCCCAGAAACACTAATTGGAAGTATTAAAACATCTTTATAATGTTGATGTCTGCAAACCAGGACATAATCTGAATCTCTAAACTCAGAACACCCATTGAAATAGAAAGAAAGGGGCTAATGAATATAAACCAAACAAAAAATATATAAGACCAAAAAAGACTAAAGCTATTTTTTTCCGCCTTATTCAGCACTGACTGTGTCTGACTTTATATTTTAAAAGGAATTGAGAATTTATATTTAATATCCAATTTAGCTAAAAATCTGTAATAAGCCCAAGAGTAAAAAGTTGATTCTTTCCGTAGGGTGATAAATTAAATCTGTCAAATTAATATAGTGTAAAATTGAAGATTAAAGACTCATTAGCCTAAAGATACTCCAGGAATAATCTCACTTATTGTTCTATAACATTTACAGAGTTCAGAATGTAGCCATGTAGTTTTCTCAATTCAAGTTTTAATGCAACATATTCTCTCATTCTGTTTGTTCTCACACTTTCTCTACTGCTTTTTCTCCTCTTCTTTCTTCCTCTTTTCCTTTTCTCTCTAGGTCTTTTCTTTACACTTTAGCCTTTGTGTAATGTGTGTGTCTTTGTAGGGCTGTATGGAACTATGTGTATACATATTTATAATATATGTATGATTATATACAATACATTTTTATATTTATGTTATACATATATCATGTAAAATTTTATGTATTATATATGATTATACAGCATATACAATAGTATGTTATATATAATATACTATAATACTATGTTACTGTATATGTATTCTAAATTTTGTGTCCTTCACAAAACCTGAAGAGCACGTAGTAGTTTAATTATTTTTAGATATTATATAACCAGTTTAGTGTTTCTATTAAACACCTGAAGTAAAATAATAGTGCTTTATATAAACATGACAAAATATGACAGTTCAATTTGCTCATGACTTTATAGACTGGGTATGATTTTAAAAAAAATTTATTATTTCTTCTAGGTAAGTGATAGCACCTCTTTATGGTTTTAATTTATATTTTCCCAATTACAAGTAACTGCAGTTTCACTTTTTTAAAGCATATTTTGAGAATTGTCAGTTTTAATTGCATGTGGTAACATAGTTACCATCATTAAACAAAAGATTTTTTGAAAAATATACATGTGATAAACTTTGTGAAAATAATCACTTTAATATCACATCACTGGCCTTGGAGGTGCCACTGCAACTGTCCATAATTAAAATAAATATCAAATATTTAATGAGTCCTTATTAGGTGCCAGGCATGTTTTTCCACTTATTAGGTGCCAGGCATGTTATTTAGGTGTAAGAAAACTACATATAAAATGCCATCACTAAAACATAAACTATTCACATTCCTTCAGTGATGTGTGTGCACAGCAGGAGCATTTAGGAGACTTAAGACTCTTAGGATTAAAAAGTTATGGAAATGTACACAGTAAATTACTAACTCAGAATGTACTCTTTTTTCATGTTCAAAAATTATAACAGCAATTATAATCAATGCTGTTATATTTGGTTTGATCTGAAGGCTGATTGGATTTTGGAAAGAATAAATTATTACTGTGATGGCAGGTAACGATTTTAAAAAAACTAATATTGTCTGAATTGAGATAAACATCTTTTCTAATAAAATAGTAGAGATACTTGTAAAAATAAAATTTAGGTAAAATATGAATAAATTGTGAACATTTAGCAAATTGTATTAATTATGAAGCAAGTTTGACTTTAATATTTTTTACTAATCATATTTAAAACCAAATATATGGTATACATAATTTCACTATATATTCTATTGCATAGTTGGAGTACATAAACTGAACTTAATAAAAATTCTTCTATATTTACATTTTAAATTATTAAATGATCCTGGAATATAGCCATTAGAAGCATTTACACATAAATTGTCCTTGCTTGCTTAATTACATTTGCAACTTTGGGTATCTTTAAATTTTGCTGAAATTATTTTATTGATTTCTGGCTGTCTTATATTACTCAAAAATAAGAACCAACATTTTATTAAGCTTTGAAACATTCCAACTGCCCCAAAATGTAATTTCTAATTATAATAATCATATTTTAATTTTTGTTATTCAGATTTAATTGGTGTGTCTAAATTTTAACTCATAAGTACATTTAGGTATTAATATAGTTACAGAGTCAAAAATAATACTACCGGTTTAATCATTAGTATCAAGTTTTAGTACCAGTTTAATTAAAACAAAAATACCATACATACTCCGTTTATTAACATTACTTGTTTATATATGAACTTCCTCCTTATAAATATAATGTTTTTGAGAAAAAAATAAAATTTTTTGTTATTTTTGTATCCTGTATCAATGTACATTACTAAATAGATAATTCACATTTGTCCTGTTTATTACATAGTGACAGGAAAAGTTAAGATTTCTTGAACAAGAATCTTTAAAAAATATATGTAATTATTTAGAATACACTTATAAAATAAATATTTTAATTTGGTTATTTTTTATAAGAACTGCATTTTCCAAATAAAGTCAAACTTTAGGAGTTTTGAGTTAATAATGCTCACTGTAATCACAACTATGTATTTGCATAGTTGCATATGTAAGTATCTATAATATCTGACTATATACACTTATATGTCTGTGTAACCACATTTATAGTTATATATAAAAGCTATTCACAACTGCATAATTATAACTATATTTATGCACACACTATTAGTTATCTAGTACTGTGTAATAACTTACTCCAAAATTCATCAATTTAAAACAGTTATTTTGTCACAGTTTCTGTGAATCAAACATTCAGGTAGGACTTAGCTGAATCTTCCAGGGTATTTCACATAGATGCCATTCAGGTGTCCACTTACGGTCCAGCAGTTAGTTGGGGCTTGAATGGGAAGGATGCACTTGCAAGGTTACCAATCTTTTTTGTTGCAAGATTCAGTTTCCTGCAGGCAGTTGTACTGGGAACTCAGTTTCTCAGAAAATGTAGGCTGAAAGGATCCCTTAGAAGTTCCCCACATATAGCACCTCAAAACATGGAAGGGAGCAAAAGGTCGAGAGACTTCTAACAAGGCAGAAGTCACGATCATTTGTAACCTAATCCTGACAATATATCTCTTCACTTTGGCTTAGTTTGTTTTATTTTAATACAGCTCTGAGGAATTGTGAGGTTGAGGTGTGAAAGCTATGTCTTATGCTGATTGCTTGTGCTACTGCTGATAGAATGCCACATTATTGCTGATACAGGCTTACCACATTTGTTTCATTAATATGTAAAATATTAAAAATAAACAATTTATTATTTCATAATGTAATTATAGATGCTTTATCTGTTGGTTAAGAATTAGAAGCTTAAATTAGGGTTAGGGTAGATCTATGGTTATTATCATTTATTGGAAAGACTCAGTGTAGATATTATAGTTATGACTGAGTACCTTACATTTCCTTGTAGCTGAGTAAAGAGAATAGAATTTTTAACCACACTTGTAAGATAACTGATAGGCATTGAATAAGTTTATTTTGTAATAAGTAATGTATAGATTAAAATAGCTATATAAGCATATGAAAGAGGTAAATCTTTTGGAATACTCTTTTGGGGAAATAAATTAATGTTATAAATTTTCAAATTATGTTATTTCTCATTTGCTTTTATGTTTTAAACAGTAGTCAAATCTTTTGCTTTAAATATATTTGTGCAGCTTAACAACCAAACAATTTAAATTTGTAAAGTCCTCCCATTGATATTAAAAGCTTGTTCTCAATTATGTACTGAATTAAATACGAGATTAGAAGATTCTAGAGCTTGAAATTTATAGTTTCATTATGCCGAAAAGCTAAATCTAAAATGTGTAAAATTTCACATTAATTATTTAGTTTCAGCACATAAATGTAAATGGAATGGAACTGAAATTCACTTCAGACTGTAAGTAACAATTACCCAGAAACACTGCATGAGCTTCGTTAGACCCTCTGTATAATAAAAGTGAGGCGCACAAGGGACTCGAACAAATCTGCACAAATAAAAGGTTTATAGTATTTAATCAGCATAAAATGATCACCATAAAACTTCAATAAGAAGCATTTTCAAAACACAAAATTAGGGCAGATGATCTTGAAAATGAAATCCAATTTTCAAGTCAACAGTTGCTTTAACAAAATGCAGCTAATATTGTGGAGCTGCGTTTTCATCTTTTTGTATATAACAAGGTGCTAAGGAAAATGAATATGAAAGTTATTGAAAACATGACATTTAGGATCTTTGTTTAATACACAAGCATTTGAAAAGGGCAGCATTTTTTTCAATTTCTAATTTTATATGATTCTTGCTATTAAATAGCACATTCTAAGAAGTCACTTTGGGAAACATCTCTAGTTTTTAGGGTATAAGGTGTACAAAAATCATTAATGGAAGCAATGTTTCTGATTTTCTAGCAGAGTGAATCAGAGAACAAGCTACATTTAGAGGCCAAGTGGAATCTATAGATTTTAGAATTGCTTGAAAAATTTCTGTACATTATTAGAAGATATAGTTAATCTTTAGGTTGCATTTATTTAATTTAGAGGGTCATCCAGGCAAAGCAAGGATTATATTCTTATGAATACTTAAAGTGCACACTGTTCATATTGTGCTGCTTTACAGCTGCCTTATTAATGCAATAATAGGTCTGTATTTTTAATTTTAGTCTCTCTTTCCATGCTAGACTATATATTACTTTTTAATAGCCATTGATTTTTAAGACATTAGGAAATTATCAATTGCGAAGTACGCACCTCTGCAAGTGCTTAGACAACAGCCGTATAATTTAATTAAAAAGTGCTGTCCACTCTCTCTGGAGTCATCATCACTTTTGGGAATACATGACTATTCTGCTATATATCTGATTACAATGTAACAGCTTTATAGCTTTTGAACAACTTACTGTTCCTGAGCATTAAAATTTAGGTACAGTTGTCCCTCGCTATATCGCAGTTCACTTATTGCGGCTTCACTGTAATGCGGGTTTTTTAAAAATATATATATCTAATTCTGTATCACAGAGTTTTTGCTGTATCGTGGGATTTTGCGGTATATAGGTATTTATATAATATTTATGATTTTAATTATTTTTGCCTAAAAAATTTAAAACAATATAAAAAATATAAAAAGTGTTAATTCAAGCATATTAAAATAATATTAAATTGAAATAAAATACAGTATGTATTTCATCAGTGGATGAATACCGTACTGTACACAATGGAAATGCAGTACGCCACGATCACTTGAACAAGTTTGCCAGTGTGACATTGTACACGGCACACTATTGGCTGATGGAATGGAAGGTGACCAACCACAGCACTGTGTTCTGTATCCTGGGTGCTGATTGGCTCAGTGACCGTAGCATTGGTCTGTTTGCTCTCCCGCACTGTGCCCATACCTTCAGCATCTCTCCTTGTCCACTTCACATCAATGTCTGATTGCTGCATGTAGTGTTGCTCTGTGATGTTGTGTTTCTGTGAAATTTTCAGAAAAGTTTGAATTTATTTCAAGCCCCACGATGCCACCCAAACGTTCTGCGCCTTCTAAGGCTTCTGGCAGTGAACTCAAGCGCCAGAGGAATATGATTACCATCAAAGAAAAGGTGGAACTTGACATGTTAAAGGAAGGCAAAAGCTACACGACTGTAGGCTGCCATTACGGGATCGACAAATCTACTGTTTGCTATATAAAGAAAGGTGAGAAGAATATTAGGTCTACGGCAACAATGACTTTTAACAAGACTGCAAAGAGTGTGGTCACTTCCCGCAATAGGGCAATTGTGAGGATGCATTGGCCCTGTGGATAAATGACTGCAGGAAGAAGAATACCTTGTGGGATACCAAGACCATCTGGATGAAGGCCAAGAAACTTTATGATAGTTTTGTGGAAAGCACGGACATTCATGATGGCGATGAGGATGAAGACGAGGATGATGATGCAGAAGCAGGACTGTCTAGTGCTTCTCCCACCAGACCAACCCCATTCAGTGCCAGCAAGCACTGGTTTGACAAATTTCAGAGACGCTGTGGACTCAAGAGCATTTCTCTGAATGGAGAAGCTGCCTCTGTTGATATCCACTCACAACCGTTGATGGATGAAGACCTGACAGAGATGACGAAGTCAGCAAGCGAGGAAGAGGATGAGGAACAAGACGAACTATGGGTTAGAGAAGAGGAGGAGGTGCCTAACACTAGATCGTCTTGCAACCATGGTCAGAATGGCCAAAGAGCTTCAGTGAGTGGCTGAAGAATGGGACCCCCAGATGCTTCGTTAATTGCACTTCATAAATACAATTGAGAGTGGCATGTCAGTTTATAAAAACCTTCTCACTCAGAAGATAAAACAGCACCAGCAACTCCCCATAAATATGTTCAACACTCTGACGGAGAGATCAGTTACACCTACGCCTTTATTGGAAATAGAAGTTACCGCCCAGGGCAAAGATACTGCACCACCTGATGAAGCGCCTGATGAAGTGGTGCCTTCAGAAGAGCTGTAATGCTCTTCTTGGCTGTGCAGTACATTCATCTCATCGTCATCACCTTCATCGCCATCAGTACTGCACAGCTACCTAATTCATGATCTTCATCATTCAAGTTGTAGTATACTTCACTGGTGAGTACCCATGTAGAATTTTATATATTTTAAAAATTACATAGGTTTAAGAGTGCAGAAAGTGTTTAAGAGCATATGAAGTGTTTATAAGAGTGTGGGAAAGGTTAATAAGAGAGTGGGAAAGGTTTATAGGAGTGTGGAAAGGGTTTATAAGACTGTAAAATATATATAAATAATAAAATAATTATAATGCTGCTACTTTGTGGATTTTCACCTATCCTGGGGGTCTCTGGAATGTAACTCCCATGATAGGTGAGGGATCACTGTAATTCAAATAGGTTGCACAGAGTCTATGTAATACTTTGAGAAATAAGAAGCTGATTACAAAGATAATATATTGGCAATGTATACAAACTTTACTCATTAAAAATGTACCAAGCCTTGGACCTATGGTTCAGTTGGTTGGAGCATCATCCTGTACACCAAAATGTTGCAGGTTGATTTCCATTCAGGACACGTTCTTAAGTTGTGGGTTCAATACCTGGGTGTGTATAGGAGGCAACTGACTGATGTTTCTCTCTCATGTAGATGCAAGTGAAATATATACTTATATTTAGTATTCATTGTTCTGAAGTGCCTTGACTTCCACATATATGCTAATTAGAGGAAATACAACTTTTCCTGATGTAAAAAATAATCATTTATACTTAAAGATAAGAAATTTTGATGTTTATTATAGTGTTTAGCAATGATTGGATGAATAAAATAAATAATTGGATAAATAAAAAATTGATAAAAATGATCCCTTCACCATCTTTCATTCAGTCTCTCCTCTCCCCTCTGGACACTGTCAGTATGTTCTATGTACCCTATTTTTCAGACCATAAGACACACTTAGGATTTAGAAGAGGAAAATAGGAAAAAAATCTTGAAGCAAAAAATGTAAAATATTTAATAACATAAATAACATTCAGACTATAATTCAGCTACATTTGGACTATAAGATGCACCCCCGTTTACCTCCCAAATTTTGGGGAAAATTTCATCTTATAGTCTGAAAAATACAGTATTTATGCTTCTGTTTCTATTCTGTTCATTAGTTTATTATGTTCATTAAATTTCACATATAAGAGAGATTATATGGTATCTGTCTTTCACTGACTGGCTTATTTTACTTAATGTGATATTCTCCAGTTCCATCCATGCTATCACAAAGGACAAGAGTTTTCTTCTTTTAGATGACTGCATAGTATTCCATTGTGTAAATATACCACAGTTCTTTTACCCACTCATCAACTTATGGGTACCTGGACTGTTTCTAGATCTTGGCTATTGTAAATAGCACTGCTATGAACATTTGAGTGCATATATGTTTTCGTATTGGAGTTTTGGGATTCTTAGGATGTATTCCCAGGACTGGAATCACTGGGTCAAGGGAGTTTCATTTTTAAATTTTGAGGATATGCCATACTGCACCAGATTAGAAGACTAGGTAACCTCAGGGAGGGGCAGAGTGTCTGAAATGTGGAGCTGGACCTATATCCATTTTTTAAAAATTGTTGAAATATTGAAACATGCCAAAAATATGTAAGTAAAATTACCTACTTAACAATCATAAACTATTATCCATTTATTTTAGTAATTTTGGATGTCTTTCCTGTGTTTCTATGTAGAACTCTTAGACTATGCTTGTTTGTGTGCATGTGCACACGTATACATGTGATAATTCTGTATACTTCATCAGGTTATGGGTAAATAACATATACAAGTGCCGATAATCATAATCACTCCCTCAATTTTATTGAGATATAACCAAAATACAGCACTGTATAAATTGAAGGTGTACAATGTAATGACTTAACCATCATATATTTTGCAGTGATTACTACAAGTTTAGTTAATATCTATTATCTCATATAGGTACAAAAATGGGGAAAATGTGTTTTTTTAAATATCGTGGAGAGAACTCTTAGAATTTACTCGTTTAATGACTCTCAAGCATGACATACACAACATTTACTCTTTTAATGACTCTTAAGCCATTGTGGTATATACTACATCCATAGCATGTGCTTAGAACTGGAAGTTTGTATCTTTTGCTCACCTTCATCTAAGATCCATATTTACCTTCATCCAATAACCATAATTTTATTGATTTTTCTCATCTGTTACCTCTGTGACTCCAAGTCTTTCAATCCATTTCTTTTTCCAATTATCTTAAGATAGCTTCAGGAATGTCTCTGAAATACTGAAAAGTATGTCCATATGCCACATTTTTTCTCCAGCTCAACTTTCTATTGTTTACTACCAGAACCTTTACTAGTACCAATAGTCTCTGCAGGCATTGGCTGCATGCACTTGTCAATGCTATTTCATTTTCTATTTAGCTTTTCTTGGGCATGGCTTTTGTCTTGAGTAGATACTGAATACCTCCAAACCGTTTTGTCTTTGATGCAGAAGGAAGATGAGTGGCCTTCTCAGATTGCATCACACATCATCCCCTGACACCAAAGCATTGTTATGTCTTGTCCAGTTTCAGAGTCCCTTCCCATACTTTCTGTAAGGCAGCTCTTTCCGGTTTCCTCCCCATTGTCACCGTGAGCGATTTTGGATGTCTGAAGATTGACATCTTCCCCATAATTTTGCCCTAGTGTACATGGATGTACTCTCTTCTGCTTTCCCCAAAACCCCTAATGTGTTTCCACCACTCAAGTACATTTCAAGGACCCAAATATCTGCTGAACACAATATGTGAAGTGCCTGACTTCCAGAGGTGGACCTGCACTAGGCCTGGCTGGAACACGTATCAGATTGTATTATGCAAGGATACAGAGTCCTGGTGAAAGCCAAATTCTTTTCTCAAAGATCTTTTGGAAGAACTTATTTTTAAAAATATTCTAACAACTTATGACTTGCTCTTTAATTTACTCTAGCATTGCTTTTTCCTCATAACTATTTTAATTTTATAAGCAATAAAATCTGTTGATACATGTACTTGTAACTTCACTTTGTTTTATATTAGGAAAATGCACTCCTATCTTGAGGTTTATTAAATATCAATCTTTTCTCTTTATCTCTTATAACTTTATATTTATTTATTATATATCCTATTTGTTTCATATTTGTTGAAATGAAAGTACAGCTTAACATTATTTCTGTACATTATGGGATGGAAAGGGATTGTGAAAGGAACTAAGGACTCAGAAGAGGGTGTAAAATTGTTTTTTCCAATGAACTTGAAACCTATTGGAGAAAACACATGTCAAACACAAATTTACACAAATGATTATGGGATGCCAACTGTGACCATTTCTGGTACTATTATTTTTATTCCTTAATATTTACTGAGTGCTTCCCATGAACCTCATGCTAAAAGACCCATTATAATTTTTAGTAATTGGTTTTAAGGGCGAGAATAAAGAAAGGTAAGCATGCCACCTAGTTTTCTGGGATGTATGATGGCACAATTAGGGAAGTCTATAGATGAATTTGTTTAAGGAAAAAATTTATAATTCCAATTTTGGACAGATTATTTGACAGGCTTATGATAATTTTAAGAAATGTCCCAGAGAAGTATCTTGGTAACCTTAGCAAGAACAGTCTCACTGGAATTGTACAGTCAGACGCTAAATTAAATTGAATGAAAGAGTGAGTTGGAAATAAGGAATAAATAAAGATAATGCATACAAAAGTTCATAAAACATAAAATATAAAATGAATGAGAGAAAGAGTGTGAATTGGAGAAGATTAGACACAAGGGAATGTCTGTGTTTGTATGGGAAATAATTTAACATCTAAGAATCCTGAAAGGAAGGGTCCAGCATGAAAAGAAAAATGCGCCTCCGGAGACCGTGAGAGAAAATACATAACCGGGTTGCTGAGAGGAGGAAAGGGGATGTGATGAAGGCGGAGTCGAAGGAACTGAGTGTAGATAAACCCAGAGGCGTTCACACGTTAGAACAATAGGGGATGAGGTCCGGGTAAACAGACATTTATTCATTTGTCTGTGGCAAGTTGAGAGCCTTTCGACCAGGTGACTTATTTCTTTTCCTTAAAGTAGATCTGAGGTCACCTGCTAAGAAGCTTAAAAGAAAGTCAGAAGGTTTAAAGTAGTGGCTGAGGAGAATTAGAGAGTAAGTTGACAAAGGAAATAGTAATATTGCTGATCAAAACCAAGAGCTAAATGTGGGGCCATCCTCGGGGTGAAGTGATTACCTCTGGCATAATTCTGTTACCTCGGGTGGATGCGAGAAAGACACTTGCTTCAACCAAGGCTAGAGTTCCAAAGGACAGTTGAAATGAAATGATTGTAGGGTTTAAAATGTTGTCAAGAGACTATCAATAATGATGTTAAAAGGTGTGAGTGGTAGATAGGAGAATTTAGCTTGGCCCTCAAAATAGTTTTTAACATTCATTTCCTAAAATACACAGATTATACTTTATGTCAGCAATCATTTTTTTTAAGGTCTTGAATAACTGAAATAATTAAAAAGCCCAAGAGAAAAGCAAAAGTAGTCTTGATAAGGTTATCTATGCATGAACAAATTCAACCAAAATATCCAGAAACCTTCTCAGGAAACATTGGGAGAGTGTTTTCCTGCTCTTTAAGAAGGCCTGTGGCTACTTAACATTGGTGACAACTGTTCATCTTTTATAATACGCTCTAACCTTTCCTTTGAGAGATTCTCTAAATAGGGAGCTGAGAACATAGTGCTTTAATTAAGCCATCTTTTTTTTTATAGCTCTGATCTTATGTTTGAATCTAATAACTGTAATAGAGCTGATTCTCTAAAGAATCAGCTGTACTGTAAAAATGTTAAGAATCTTCCCTTACTCTACATATTTTAAATATATATGTTATATGGAGGAATAATTTATTTCCATACTACAGCAGAAAATCCTGACTCTAACATTTATCAGATTTATATCATTCATCTTTTACAAAAAAGTTGACATTGAAAAAGTACCAGTAAAGTAATTAAAAATTGTAAAGTGTGCATTTGTGAGCATAAGCATGTGTGTGTGGGGATGTGATTATTTATGTAAATTCACAGTTTCTAGCCTAGCAATGTACAATTCCAGTAGTAAATTAAGTATGAAGGCTGTGGATTTAATAGATGTAATAGCTGGAGGCACCTAAACTTTGAAGTTTAAGACAGAAATGGGCATAATTAACATATAAGTAAAGAAATAATTAAGAACGTTAAACTTTCAAGCTTTGCAAGAATGTTATGCACTGTGAGTTTTTATGAAGGGGCATGGTAGGAAGAAACGTTGCCCTTGCTTTGTCAGGTGTAGCGGAAATAGTTGTGAGGTGGAGCATGAATCCTGATTAAGCGCTCTCCAACTACTGTCTGCAAGTCCCACCACTAGCAGAAAGTGTTAACTTAATCACGTTCATTATAAAAGCGATGGAAATATATTTCTTGTGCTATGAAAAAGCAAGCCATTTTTTTCTATGAATAGTTATGGATAGTAATATTTATTGGAAATGATAAAGATAGAAAATTTGCTGAGAAACATGAATATTCTATAAAAAAATTTTGACTGCTTCACATTTACCCAACATAAGTAAACATAAAACAGTTTGCAAAATAGCAACAAAATTAAATTTTAGTTAGATTAAGCAATTTCACTTTGAGTGCTTCAAAAGTAAATAAATCACTTCAGGCAACATAATCATAATGGAAAGAGGACAATTTTTTATGAAAGTAAAAAAAAACACTGTGTTTGCCTGATGTCTAGAGAAAAGAGCCAACATCCTATACCCTAGTACACAACAAAATAATTCAAGATAAAGTAAAAAGTTTTTCCTATGAAAAGCAAACAAGAATGTACTGTGACATGAGAACTTTGTAGGGCTTTATGAAGTATGAAACAGACTGGATAAATTAAAACAAATGAAACACCTCACCAGTCTGGTGCACTATCTAAAGGCAAAAAGTCAACAGTAAGGAAAAATGTCACCAAATGTCAAAACTAGAATTCGTAGAAAATAAAGCAGAACATTTTGCTAGAGATAAAGACTGCTGCACAAACCTACTGGAACTCTATAAATCAAATTCATGAAAAAGGGACACCTCGATAGGCTAGAATGTCAACATTAATAAACAGAGTCACATAGCACCACCACATTAGAGCAGTAATGAAAAAAGGAAGAGAAGTGGAACTATAATTTCCAGTGGCTAGTTTTACAACAATATATTTGTGTGGGTTCTAGAAGGTGGGAGTAGTGAATAGTATAAGGAGAAACGAGATGGTACTAGGAATTAAGTGGGTGCACAGAATAGAAAAAGAAGTATTGATCTGTAGATGTTGCAGTTTTGTTGGAAGCATGAGTCACTGTGAATAATAGCTACCACACACTGAGCCTGATTATATGCCAGCAACTCTGCTTGCCACTTATAAGATTATTTCATTTTATTCTCACAATAATTTTTGAGCTATGTTACTATTCTCTTTTAGAGATGAGAAGTGTGTATTAATTGACCAGCATGACACAGTGACTAAATACCTAGAGTATAATTCCAGCCAGCACATAATATTGTAATTCTTATGCTCATCTAATTTACTTAGGTGGCAAAACTGTGATTTTGTACTCAGCCAATTAAAAAAGAAGTTATTGCCAGTGGTATCACAATATGTAAAATGAAGAATTGGTATTTTTAAATAAAAAGTACACTTCCATATTAAATACTTAGCTGATAAGTCCACATTGCAATTGTGAAAGTATGAGAGTTATACTGAGATTCTTATGAGGTAGTAAACTATGTAAGGTGAACAGTTACCAGCTGGGCATGTCGACCATGGTAGAAACTTATGTTGGTCCCTGAAGAATGACTGATGATTTAGACACAAAATAACTTGACCTCTGAGTGAAGTTCTGTTACATTAGTCTATGAAATATTAGAAAACATTTGTTAAACATTAGGTTTTGTTTTAGATCGGCTGTTGCTAAGATATTATTCTGACAATACTTAGTCAACGGTTGGTTCAATTGCTTAAGGCTCCTTCATAATGCAACCATGTCATCTGCACAGAGTGAGATGATTATTTTCTAATTTACAGTGTTAGAAAGGACTGCATCGAAATGATCTAAATCAGTAGATAAGTTATCCACCTTCTTTTCTCCCTCAGACTGATCATATTTACAACATAGTCTCATGGGCGGATCTGAGAGAGAAAGCTTTCGGTTTTTCCCCATTGATTATGATATTAGCTGTGGGCTTTTCATAAATGACCTTTACTATGTTGAGGCAAGTTCCCTCTAAATCTACTTGTTGAGAGTGTTTCTCTTGAGTGGATGTTGAAATCTCCTAAAATGATCATGTGGCTTTTATCTTTCATTCTCTTAATGTGCATCGCATTGATTGATTCATATACATTAAACTAAGCTTGCATCCCAGGCATAACTCTCATTTGATTATGGCATATAATCTTTTTGTTGTTGAATTTAATTTGAGGGTATTTGCAGCTATACTCATCAGAGCTATTAGCCTGCAGATACATTTTCCTGTGGTTCCTTGTCCGGCCTCATAGAATCAGTTTAGAAGTATTCCTTCTATTTTTTGAAAGAGTTCATGAAGTATTGGTATTAGTCTTGAATATTTGATAGAATACAGCTGGGAAGCCACCTCGTTCTGGGCTTTTTTCTGCGGTGAAATTTTTGGTTATTACTTAAATCCTTTTATTTTATTTTTTTTTAAAGATTTTATTTATTTTTAGAGAGAGGGGAAGGGAGGGAGAAAGAGAGGGAGAGAAGCAGCAATGTATGGTTGCCTCCCACATGGCCCTCATGGGGACCTGGCCCGCAACCCAGGCATGTGCCCTGACTGGGAATCGAACCGGGACCGCTTGGTTCCCAGCCCGGTTCCCTGGCCCGCAACCCAGGCATGTGCCCTGACTGGGAATCGAACCGGGACCGCTTGGTTCCCAGCTTGGTTCCCAGCCCGCGCTCAATCCACTGAGCTACACCAGCCAGGGCTTAAATCCTTTTATTTGATTTGATCTCTTCATGCTTTCTATTTCTTTTTGTTTTAGTCTTGGTTGGTTTTGTGCTTCTATACATTATCCATTTCTTCTGGGGTATACAGTTTTGCATGGACTCATCCCAGTACTCAGCTTTAGCTTAGATTTTACTTCCTTGAAGAAGCTTTCTGTGTATGTCACTAAAGAAGCTTTTCTAGTCACCATCTATCCCATCTCCTGGCTTATTTTCTAGATTTATTTTCTGTATAATTTCAGTTAACATTAATTGAAATTATGTATCTTCTTACATATTCATTCCCATTACTAGAGTTTTCTATAAATATTTAAAGATACAGTGGTTATTAATACCTTAAAACTCAAAAAGTTTTCAACTAGTGACACTTTTTTAACATTAAACATTTCATAAGCTTTAAAAGCAATTGATCTTTTGAGCACTAGAAGTGCTACAATGTGAATTACCATTCAAATTCTTCACTTGCTGTTTGGAAGCTTCAGGCGATGCATTGCAATATTTACAAAAATGAGTAATCAATTATTGCATTAATAATTAAAACTATGGCTTCTCACACCATGTGCCTCACAATATGGAAATTGTGCTATTATACTGTAGAAGAGATAGATACAGACAAGATGGAATACATAAAGCTGCCTCTCTCTGTTTAGTCTGAGAAACTCAAAGAAGAAAAAAAACTGCTACTAAAGGAACCCCAAAGTCACAAAGATAATTCCTAAAAATTAGGCAATTTAGCTATTTTTGTCATCACTGTTACCATAAAGGAACACAGGAAAGTTCTTTTAGTTTTGATGCTTGGTTCATTGGATCACCTAAATTGTCTCTATTGCATGACAACTTTGGTAAAATTACTCATAAGAGAAAATCAATGAAAGGCAGACAAATGATCATGGCAACCTCTCAGAAAGAGAATGTCTTTTCTAGTTCTATACTATACATACACCATTTCTGTTTTTGGATACTTCACTGTAGAGCATGAGCTTGGTAAAGGTAAAGAGAGAGAAATGCAAAAGCTTCTTAAATTCTCATGCATACATTCTTTACCATTTACTTTTATGATACACACGTTGACTCTACAAAGATTGTTCTATATCAATATCGACATCAACTAATATGAGTGCTCTTAGAGACAATCAAATTGAGCCAGATCAGTATGAATCTATGTTTAAGTGATCACTAGAATCAGCACCAAGGCTTTCCCATGTTCCAGGCAGGACCATCATGAAGATGCAATTTTGCTATGAGGTAAATATTACACACTATTCTGTTACTTGCCCATGACTCAACCCTTTGCTTTCTCTTGTGCTTATCTATTTTGGCAGAACATCAAGTGAAAAATCAAACCTGTCCCTTTACTCAATTTTCCTTTCTGTCAATTCTATCAAACTGAGAAGACAAGAAAAAAAATCAAAGAAAAAAATGAAGCATATTTTGATAAGTCTTGGAATGGACATGACACCTGTCTAATTGTGAAGCATTGAAATGCAGTAAAGCCCTTCAGCAGACAGCTATCCTGTCTGCCCTTGACAGACTTCCCCTGCTCTCTCGATCAGGCTGAACATAAAGTAAAACTTCATGACTAGGACCCACTGGTTTGGGATTTGTAAGATTAAGGCCCAAGAAGCACAGTTTTAAAATGGTGTCTGACAAAATACATAGGATCTTTGAGAGAAAATGTAGTCAAACCAATGCTTTTTAAAGTAAGGAAAAATTATATTTTCATGTATTACCAATAATTCCTTTTTCTCAATAGATAATTTTGTGTCTTATGTTTAGTCTTTTTATATTTATTATTATAGTTTTAAGTAACAGTTTTAAAATATCCTTTCATGGTTATATTATATAGTTACATAAATTATAAAATCTAGTATTTGTTATGTGTTTGTGTGTGAATTTTCTTTGTTGGTGATTTTCTTCATTATATTTTGTGCTTGATATATTTCTCACACTATGTAGCATAATGTTGTGTGCAAATAAGCTAAATCAACAGATTATTTTTAAATAATCTTATTTTTAAAAAATCTTATTCAACTTAAACTTTTAAGTTGAATTGAAAAAAAAAATGTTCTAATCTTTAAGTACTGGGAACAAAATACTATTATCCCTGATGTTAGTTGAATTTCTCCAATATCAAGCCCATTTAATACCAAAGAAATCCATATTTATCATAAAAAATTTCTGTTTTCAATTATAATTAAAAGGTAACACAAGCAGTTCTTTGTACCTTCAGAATATAACTAGAGACCACAAAGGATAAAGATAAAAAAAGATAAAGACAAACATAATGAGACTCTAGAGATTTACAGTGAAATTGAAGATATTAGTCAAAAGCTCAGTGCACCTTGTTATTTGATTAACCCTGTTAAAATAGATTATAATTATATATCTTTTACCCCAAAATATTATATTCTTCAATGAAATGTAACAATTATATATGACAATGGAAATTTCATCATTTCATGCAACAAAATTAGAGCACTTGGGTGGGCCTCTTCATTGTAGTAGGATACTGCTTTCTGGTCTTATACCCAAAATGTGTTTTTAAATATATATATATATATATTTTTTTTTACTTTTTTTTAAAGATTTATTTATTTATTTATTTTTAGAGAGAGGAGAAGGGAGGGAGACAGAGAGGGAGAGAAACAGCAATGTATGGTTGCCTCTCACATGGTCCTTACTGGGGACCCGGCCCGCAACCCAGGCATGTGCCCTGACTGGGAATCGAACCGGGACCCTCTGGTTCCCAGCCCACACTCAATCCACTGAGCTACACCAGCCAGGGCATAAATATATTTTTAATTTTTTAATTATAGTTGACATAAAATGTCATATTAGTTTCAATACTATAACATAGTGATTCGATGTCTATATAATTTATGAAGTGATCACCCTGATAACTTCAGTATCTCTCTAACATTATGCATAATTATTATAGTATTATTGACTGTATTCTCTATGCTGTGCTTTACATCCCTGTTACTGTTTTTATCAGTACTCATTTGTACATGTTAATCCCTTCCCCCTTTTTTTACTCAACCCCCTACTCCACCCCCCCCATTTGGCAGAGAACCAATGTGTTTTTTCCTGTTTCGTTTGTTCATTTATTTTGTTTTTGTTGTTTTGGATTCCACTTATAAGTGAAGTCATATGGTATTTGTCTTTCTCTGCCTGACTTACGTCACTTAGCATAATACTCTGGAGGTCCATTCATGTTGTCACAGATGATAAAATATCATTGTTTTCTATGGCTGAGTAATATCCCATTGTGTATACGTACCAGTATTTTTTATGTACTCGTCTATTGATAGGCACTTAGGTTGCAGCAATTCCACTCCTGAGTATTGATCCAATGAAACCCAAAGTTTCTTAAAATCCATCCAGTCCAGACCTCTTTGTTTCCTTGCCTGTTTGCCGTCTTACTATTACCGTTGTCAAGTGCTTACACTAGAAAGTTAAGCGTCACGCAGGTCTCCTGCTCCTCTACTCTTCTCTACCTCTTACATTTTAAAAATAGCTTTTCTTTATTTTTATCACCTCTTTAGTCCAACATAGCATTATCTCTCACAAGAGCTAGAGCAATTTCTCCTATATGGCCTCTGCATCTTCTTTTGTCTACTCTAGTTCCTTCGCCAAATCAGAGTTTATTTTTTAAAACAAAAATATGATCATGCCAAATACCCTATGAAAGTTTTTTAATGTCTTCCAATTATTCTTAAGGAAAATTGAAAATTCTTGTTTTGATTTCTGGATTCTCTTCTTATCTCATCACCACAGCTTCCTTCTATTGATTTAATCTTCAAAACAATCCATAGACCCCAGCAGGTAATCCCTTTCATCTCTCCTTCTTCCCCTCCCTTCTTTCTTCTCTCCATCCTTCCCTTCCTCCTGCTTTCCTCTTTTCTTTCCTATTCCCTCCCTCCTTCCCTACTTTCCTTCCTTCTGTCTCTCCTTCCTTCTTTCTGTTCTTTCCTTCTTCTGTGTTTTGTGTATTCAGATAAAAATTTTGATTTTACTAGCTACTGTGGAATATAATTAGTGCCCATAATTGCTTTCCTATTCATCTCTATTCTATCACTCCAAAACAGTCACATTTTCCCACAAAATTTGAAACAATTATAACTATTCCAAAATTTTAAATTTATTATTGGTCATTTTTGGAATATATCTCAGAAATAAGATTTTATCATTTTTTTCCTTCAAAATCATATTATCTTCTGTTTTTATGAATGTCTTATTTATATTAGAAATATTAAAAACAAACTCCAAGATGTTCACTGCATTTTTTAAATAGCAAAACCTCTTCATTTCCTTCCCATGTATGAGACAATATTTGATTCTAGGTTATACTATAATAAAATCTAAGACAGAAAGAAGTCCAAATTCAGTTAAGATTTATTTCTATTTATTTTCTTTTAGTTACAGTGTTTGATGGAATGGGCTTTATTTCCGATCACTCAGCACAAAGATGGAATTTTTGCATGAGGAGAGTTTCAGACTCTTGAGCGGGTTCAGAACAGTCTGGGTAGGCACATAGACTGCAAAGGAGGGTGCAATCAGCTGAAGCTGGGCGTCTGAAAACACGGTTGGGTCACTGTGTTTTCACCAGGAAGGGTGGAAGCGTGGGCAGGAAGAATGGTCTGATGTTAATTTTCTTTATTTTTGCGTGAAATTATGAACAAACCGAAACACATTTTTCTTTGATCACATTTAGAACATTGATGGACAAATTTCTCTCTTTTACATTTGTATAATTGTATGTGGATGTCTAACAATATATTAAAAAGTTACGTAAATAATTATCCAGCAATTCCACTTCTGGACATATGCCCCAAAGACCCTAAAGCGGAAAATTAAAGAAATGGCAGTATATCCATGTTGATATCAACATTATTTACAATAGTCAATGCATGGAAACAATCCAAGTATCCTTTGAAGGATGGATGAATAAATAAAATGTTGTATATACTTGTGATGGAATATTATTCAGCTTTAAAAAGAAATGGAAATCTGATACCTTAATTTTGCATTAGGCCTTGTCTTACAAGGACTTTCACAGCAGCGCTATACTCCCAAACGTCTTCCCAATGCTATAAAAATATTTGTTTTTATCTACAGTCTTACTGCATATTTATCATCCCAGATCCTATAACACGCATCGTTTTCTATTCATATTAAAGAGCAGCTGGAATACAAAGACCATGTCTTATTCATTTTCACAAAAACATAAGTTTAATACTCCTCTACAGTGTATGGCAAATTGTAAAAATGTGAACAGATTCTTTTATCCCTTTATCCACAGCCTCTTGAAATGAGATTCTATAGCTCTTCCTATTAAAATGTAGCTCTATTTTGATATTCATTCTGTCCTTCTTTTATGATATGTCCCACCTCAAAGTTGTGGTAGAAGTGACCTTGTGCCAGTTATAACCTCAGTCTCCTAGCAAGTTTTGATTTTATCCCTGCCTTGTTGATGAACACAGTCCAGACCTCCAGGGACTAAGTGTAGCCAAAAAGTTTTGAGAGATTTAATTCCTACATCCTCATTTCCATAATCACTTTCTCTGAAACTGCCTTAGAATTTTCCTAACTTCAGAATAGCCTGTCTCCTTCTATATCAAAACAGACATGTTAGTCCATTTTTGCTAATGTATGCTATAGCATGAAAAAAATCTCAAATTTCAGTGCTTTACAACAAAAATTCATTTTCTACTTATACTGCATATGGGTTGTTGATTAGCTAAGAATGAGCCTTAGGCTAATGGACAACTTCAAACATAAAGTGGCTTCTTATTTCTTGGATCCAGGCTGAAAGAGTAGCACCAATTTAGGACATGGCAGGGGTTAAGAAATGAACAAGCTAACGGAAATATATGGTGGCTCTCAAAGTTCTGCGTGGTCCTGTCAAATGTCACCTTTACTCATATTTCACTGCCCAAAGAAGATTCATGCCCAAGCCTGAGAACACAGAAAGTAGAGATTCTTCTACATGGAGGCCTAGATACTCACGGAAACTGGTGGGAATGTGTCATCCTTTTACAGGAGAAATAACACGATCTGACACAGAGACAATCTCTTAAGTCGTCCCATCTCTCATAGTGGCATGGTGCCCCAGAACAGAAAAATCCTCCCAGAAACCAAATGAAGGGGTGTTTCAATATTTGATGTTTGCTTTAGGAAGCATAAATCTCTTTATTTCTATAGTACTTCTGATTTCTACTCTCATTCATATTCATATTCTTATTCATACATATTGGCCCCATTGGGATGTTCTGAATTCAATACAAAATTTATAGTTTTAGTATTGAGCCTGATCTTTTAAAATTTAACTAGAATATTTTCCAGATATAGGACAATTTTATGATAAAATTTTTACATAGGATAACATTTCAAATTCATTGTGAGACATACAATAACGTTCAAATTTGCTTTTGTAAATTATGTTGTAGAATAATTATGCCAGTTATAGTTAAACCCTCATCTTATAAATTGTTTATGATTTCTAACTTATATTAACATAAGACTACATATATTTAAAACTATGATGAAAATTTCACATCAGCTTAGTAATGTATAAAGTGGTATTAATCTTTTAAAGTTATTTTAAGGAGCTGCATAATTAATTAAGCTATTATCTCTCATTTCCGTGTCCTCCCTTTTCTACTCCCTTCTGCGATGTGGGGAGTGAAGGAACACAAACTTTATTTCTCTCTGGTTAGCTGACTTACTGCATCCATCAAAAAGAAATGCAAGAGGGAGACTGAAAGACATGAAGACAGAAGAAGTTCTTCTTTCACTTCTTTCATACCACCTTAGCAATAGTTCTTTCTCTCCTCTGCAGTAGTGGGTCTCAGTCTCCAGATTCTAAATATATTGGTAGAGCTGCCCTTATCATGAAATCTAGATTCAATGAATCTGCTCATGTACCTGGAATTGCTTCCAATACTTTACTTATTTGGTTGACTTAAACTTGGATATACAATGATTGAAATGCTATAAAAATGTCAAGGGCAGAGAGAAGTTCTTTGGAAGAAAGAAATGTTGGAGTGCATTTATCATGTGTGACCTGCATACCATCCTCCATTATATGCCTAACAGGGCCTAGAAGACACTCCATTCACTGAGATACTGATAAATACATTAGTGAAGGGAGTGCCAGAATACTTTAAGATCTCTGTGGTGATAGTGATGGTCTTCTCTAGGCTGGATGTGACTTCAGGAAGTGCTGTCAATAAGAAGTTTTCTGGCTGGTGTGGCTCTGTAGGTTGAGCACTGGCCTGTGAACCAAAGACTTGAAGGTTCAATTCCCAGTCAGGACACATGTCTGGGTTGCAGGCCAGGTCCCCAATAGGGGGCACTCAAGAGACAACCACACATTGATGTTTCTCTACCTCTCTTTCCCTTCCTTCCCTTCTATGAAAGTAAATAAATAAATTTTTAAAAAAGATTCCTTCTCTATTTTAGTAGGATGATACCAATCTTAAAGTTGCAAGGGTCAAGGGGTAATACTTAACCGTTCTACTCAGGTACCATGATTTCCATAATGTGCAGCAGAGACAGCAGTGATCAAAATGTTTTGATCTACCAAGACTCTGGGTATGGGTCATTGAATATGGTGTTCCTGAGAATAAAACTGTTTGGTACCCTACTAAGATATTTCTCGTTCTCCCTAACTCCAGGTTCAATGCCAGAAACTTGGGTTGTCAAAGGAGGGTTACAGCCTCTCACCATATTTCACTACCTCAGTCACTTTGTGGATTGGAGATTTTCTATTGAAGAGGAAATTGTATCCCCCGAAAGTTTTAGGTTCTCTGACGTGATGCAGTGTTTTCTTTGAATCACTGATGAATACATGATGGCTCATTTGTGTGACTATGTTTTCCCTTATCATGTTTCTTATTTTTTGGAGAATAATTATGGCATAATACTATAATTAATTAGTAACTTCATACATAGTTCACAGATATTCCAGAGTTGAATTCCCACTTCACATAAGACATGGACAACATTGTTTTGGAAAATTAAAAAGCTATGTTAAAGGAGCTTGCATTTTAATAAAAGGAATAAAGCATGCTCCAAGTTACCACTGACATCACCAGGATTTTAGTATTCAATTTAATATATTTTGGTGAATTATGGCATAGACCATTAGATGTCATCAACATTATGTATATTGTTAACAAATAAGTAAAAATGGCAATTTAGTGAGAAATTTAAGTTAATTTTTTGAGACATACCCAATATTTTAACTTCCAACATTAAAAATGTACAGTAATAAATTAGTTTAACTGAGGAAAAATGTATACATAATTTATACATATATAATTACATATATAAATAACTATATATATTAAATAATTATATATAATTATATACATATCTTCTCTCTTTTTCTCTTTCTCTGTCTATCCACTTTTCTCTCGCTCTCCTGTTTTAGTTTGAGACTTTTCTCTAAGTTCAAACATTCTGAAATACTAAGGTCAAGACTGTGTAGATCTGCTAACCCTGCAGTTTATATTTATTAATTGACTTAGAAAGATGAGGAATCCGAGATTGGGAAGAAAAGGGTTATTTGCAGAGTGTGAGAAAATACCTTTAAGTGTGTCTTGTATGTGATTTATGAAAGAGTTCTGAAATGTTAATCAGAGGGTACATAATCAAAGAGGATCCCTGACTTTGCACCAACTGTTTGAAGAATAACTCATATCGATTTATATGAATTAGATTAAAATGGATACATTTCAAAGTATAAAATTATTTTATGGACACTTTAAATTTTATTTTATGATACTGTCCTTTAACAGACTTCTTTTTTAATGTACAGCAGAGTGATTATAGTTAATAAAACTATATTTCATACTTGAAATTTACTAAAAGAGTAAATTGTAAGCATTCTCACTAAAAAAAGAAAAAAGGTAACTGTGAGGTGATGGACAGGTTAACTGGCATTTTTATTTAAACAAACATATATTTTTAAATCAGGCAACCTTTCTTATTTTAATTCCCCAACTCAACTAAATACAAGAAAATAGAAAGCAGTAAAAAAGGTAAATAAGAAAACCTAAATATATAAAAAAGTTAAAATATACCACTTAAAACACTCAAGTTAAGAACAGGGAGCTGAAGTTTTCAGCACAAGTCCTGAGAATAACTGAGAAGATGGAAATTGAGTTTACAGCGATGTGGCATCGAGGCTGTGTTCCAGGCTAACCATCCCTCAGCGGACCTGGCCAGATTGCCAGGGATAAAGCCCTCTTTTATGTGTGCCAACGGTTTGAATATTACATGCCTGAGAGAAGAGAAAAAAGGCTGCAATCACTCAGGTCAAATCCCAACTGCTTCCCTAGTTGGCTTGTGCATATTTGGAATAAATATCAAATAAATCGTTTCTGTTCTTCACAGCAAGTGGTAAGGCTGATACTTCCTGCTCAGATCCAAGCTTGTCCTATGAAAAGATGTATGAAACTGCTTCGGTGGAGTGATTTATAGAATACTAAACACTTTCTTTTGCATTTTTCTTCTCTATTGAATATTTTTGGGTGACACTTGTTAATAAATTTATACAAGTTTCACACTTAGTCAAGTAACTTCCCTTAAAGTGTGTGTGTGTGTGTGTGTGTGTGTATGTGTGGTACATGGTTGCCCGAATCCCCCCTCTGACTTTGGAAGCTTTTGGATTAAAGCAGTACATTTTTCTATTTCATATAGAAATAGACACAATTTAAGAAATTTGTAGCATCCATATTGCATAGTGTGTATCATGTCCTGTTAATGCATGTTTTCATAGCTTTTGAGGGAAAAAACTTAGCATAAGTACCAAAATTTAAAATAAAAAAGTGTTGTATATAATAAGATTGCTTCAAGGTTTTCATAATATGCACTATATTCATAAATATTGTGAAATGAAGTATGCACCCACATTTATTGTTTATAAGTCAAAAAACTATAAATAGCCTAAACACTCATTATTGGAAGAAACATTAAGTAAATTAATGCAAAGGTGTGAAGGATGTTTTTTTAAAAATTACATCCATATGCTACTGAAGAAAAGTGCCAAAAAATTATTGAGATGAAAGATACAAAGAACAAAATCTATTGTATATCTTTTTTCTGTATAAATATACTTGCAGATATGCATTTATATATACACGAATTACAGCTAATTGCCAAACTGTATATATTTTACATATGCATAGATATTAATAAATACTCAAGGAACTGTCCTTAGTGGTTATATATGAGTAGTTAGGGTAATTAATTTTACATGTCACTTTGTACTATTCCTTTAATATGATTTTTAGAACTTATGTGGTATAATAGTGAGTATGCCTTCCCTTCTTATTCCTACCCTCATTACAATTTAATTCTTTGAGCTATCAGAACTAATCCTATTAATGTCCATTACTTTTGTTTACAGCAATAAAAAGAAGCAAAATATCCCCATGTCAGCTCTCGTTCCTTAGAGTCTTATCCCCAAACACTTTTTGTATCTTCTTTTTTGTGTGTGTGATTTATTTTTAAATTTTTTAAAAATGACAGTTTACATGTAATATTATTCTTGTATTAGTTTCAGGTGTACAGCATACTGGTTAGACAATCATATACTTTACAGAATGTCCCCCCTGATATTTCCTGTATCCACCTGGCACCGTACACAATTATTACAATATTACTGACTGCATTTCCTGTGCTGTACATTTCCTATACATTCCCTTGACTTTTCTGTAACAACCAATCTGTACTTCTCAATCCTTTCACCTTTTCACCAAGTCCCTCAATCCCCCTCCTGTCATGCAGCCATCAGTCTGTTGCTCTGTACCTATGACTCTTTTTCTGTTTTGTTTGTTCATTAGATTCTACATATAAGTGAAATCACATAGTATTTGTCTTTCTCTGTCCGACTTAGCAAAGTACCCTCTAGGCCCATTCCTGCTGTCACAAATGGTGAAATTTCATTCTTTTTTATGGCTGAGTAATATTACCTTAAATAAATTTACAGTACTTTTTTTATCCACTCATCTATTGATGGGCACTTGGGTTGCTTCCATAGCTTAGGTAAATAATGCTGCAATGAACGTAGGTGCATATATGTATATACACACATACACACATATACACTTTCAATGTAGTGTTTTGGGTTTCTTCAGATATATACCCAGAAGTGGAATCGTTGTTTCATAAAGCAGTTTCATTTTTCAGGTTTTGAGGAACCTCCGTACTGTTTTACATAGTGGCTGCGCCAGTCCGAATTCCTACACGAGGTTTCCCTTTTCTCCACATCTTTGCCAGGGCTTGTTGTTTTTTGATTTATTGATGATAGCCATTCTGACCAGTGTGAGGTGATGTTTCATTGTGCTTTTAATTTGTATATCACTGATGATTAGTGATGTTGAGCATTTTCATACATCTCTTAGCCATCTGTGCTTTTAATCTGACCCATCTCTCATTGCTTTCCAAACACTAAAACATTCTCACTGTGCCCCTGCAATTGATGGACCATAATCACTGAACCGCTCTTTACCTACTCCAACTGTTCTTTCACTTCGTTACTTAAACTGAGACTTGTTTCTCATGTGAAGACTTTGCTTATCCTGTAACCCTGTCACATGGTGGCTAGGTACCAATCCACATCTTCATAGGTTCTCATAGTAATTTCTAGATAAATCTCATCATCTCCTTTCTAATGTACTCACATTTAACTCTCTTATTATCAAGCTATATCTACACTGTCTTTTTCTGATGCCATCTTCTACTGATGACTTTCTTGTTCATTAAAATTTTAGCTTCTGTTTCACTGCCTATCTGTGTAGAACTATTTCTGTCAGTCAGTGAGGATTTGAATATCCATGCAGATAATTATTTCAATTCTCTAATGTTCGATTCTTTCACTTCCTGTTCTACCCTATCCACCACTCTACCCCAGCCACTGCCTCCGCGTGTCATTGGAAATAACTGAAACTCCTGCATCATTCTACTCCGTTACTCCCACCTCTTCACTTTTCACCTCACTCTCAGTAGTCTGGCAATTCTTTCACTCCATTACTATTTATAATTTACTGATCTAGTTTCACTTGACTGCTTCTACCCACCTAACCGTGTCATTTCTCTAATTACTCATATTAGATTCCTTCATCTGTTATTATAATCAACTCCTTGCTACCCTCAAATTTCCTTGAATCTTTCACTTCAAGTACTCACTTGCAGTTTAACACCCAGTGTTCTTACTAATCTGTGCCTGAACGGCCTAGTATAATTGCAAAAGTACATACAACCAGCAACAGCTTATTGTGGTGATGAATTTCTACCATTTCCCTTCAGTGGTGAGCCCCGGTGCTGCTAACATTCCTATGCTATGTCCTGGTTCATTCACTTGCTTACTTAAATAGTTTTCTCTTTTGGGGAACTTCTAACATCTTTTTTCTATAGTTTTACTCTTACCTAATTATCTTGCTCTTTATTTTAAAGAAAATAAAAGCAATCAGAAAATATTATTAGCATTCTGCCATCATACAAACGCCATCCAGCCTGTAAACAGGAATGAGTGACTCAGTTGTTCTATCTGGGCCTTACATCCAGGTTTACCTGGGACAGACCCACATGTTCCCAAGTGAGTCGTGGTTTGAGTAATAAGTACAACTGTGCCTTTGTGATTGATAAGAAGAAATATATATTTGGGCTCCACCCCTATTTCTGGCACAGAGCTCCTAAATCTCTTGGAATTATTCTAAGTTACGAGAGTTATAAAAGGGTCTTTCGTTATGCTAGTGAGGTGACTTTTTGATCAGCACCTAAAGATGGGGGTAGGTTGCCAATAGAGCAACTGGTAAGAAATCTAATAAGTAGTATATTTTCTGAGTTCTGTGAACTGCTTGCTCTAGTAAGTTGATCAAACCGGAAGAAGGGCTTATTGGAAACTCTGATCTACCTCTGGTGGGTTAGAAGCAGAGGAATAGAGTTCCTCTTGAGATTTATACAATCAGTCCTGTGATGTCTAAATTCTAGTAGGCAAAAAAACACTATGGATTTCAGCACTTGTTTTTGTTTCCTAGCACTGTACCAACACAGAAAAGTATCTTAGTAATTGGAAGCTAGCATTGTTAAAGTTAAGTTGTATAATGAACACTACACCATTTGTACACAGAAGAAAGAAAAGAATAAGAAAGATCAAAGTAAGATATTATTTTATGGAATTTTATCATCTCGTAAGTGATTAATATTTATTTTCCTAATGTATATACTAAGAAACTGTGTAGACAAACCTGGAATTCTTTCATTCCCCAAAATAATAAAGCCATATACATTGCTTTTATCGTTAGGACAACATAAATCAAGTCTAGTACTAGAAGCATTTATATTTGAGCACTCTGTTTTTTAAGATGTTACAAAGAGTGCCCATCTCTAGCTGAGAGGTTTATTCTTTGTAATATATACTGTACCATTAAAGATGCATATTTCTTTTTTAGAAAGGATGACAAGATGCTATTTTGATAGCAAGAAAAAAACAACTGGAATTGGATAAAGTATTTTCTATACCAATGTAGGCTGGCTTTAAATGTTATCTATTAACCCAGTTTGGTTTGCTGATGACAGGGAAATGTGATATAACATTAGCAAAGGCATTCTGAGATCATTTTTGGTTTTGGTAATTTTGTGAGTTGATAGAGAACTGCTGAAAGCTTTAGTGTGCCCTTTGATATGATATTTTACCATTCCATCTAGGAATAAATTCAGTCTTTTCTGACTGCTTTAGCACTGATATGTTCATTTAAATTTTAGATGTTCTCAAATCAAACAAGCATATAAACAGCAGTAAAATTCAATCGTAAAAGTGAATTCCCTGACTGACATAAATGAAGCAACTGTGACATCTGAAGGGAACACATGTCCTTAGATCACTGATGACTTTCACTTCAAAATGCAGATTTTTCAGAGTCATGGTAAATCTAATCAAATCTAATCTACCTGTAAAGATAGATTTGTGTCACCCATTGGTTTTTCCATAGATTATTCTCTATGTTAGATTACTTTCCTCACTTCTTTTAGTAAAATAGATCAAAGGAGCAACTCAAGGAGAAATACAAAGAAAAGCACTTGAATCCAATATTTTCCTGGGTTTTCAAACAGGCTTAGACTTTGATCTTTCACATCTGATCAGAGTATTTGATACCTTTTGAAGGGAACTATATTGTAGTAGTCTCCATTGGATTTGATTCCAAATTTATTAGAACAAGAATGTAAGAAAAAATCTAACTTTACTGTGCATTGAATATATTTATATTAAAAAAGCACAGGTATATACACAAATGTAATTTTAATTTAAACTATATAACCACTGCTCTTTGTTAAACAAATGTCATTCATTATAAAAATAATTGAAATAAATAATTGAATTTATTTATGGTTATTAAATAATGAGATAGTATTAACTTTTCTATGACTATTTTTAAATAACTCATTGTCTCTAACTATATAAGTGATAAACAAAAATATCTCCTTACAGTTATTTGTTACAGTATTTTTCTTAAAGAACCTCTTAAGAACTGTAATATATGTATTAGATCTAACAATTGACTTTTTTTAAAACTTAAAATGCAGGCCCTGACTTTTAAGTTGGATTGTAAGTGTAAATCTGATTGCTTGTGTTGTAAAGCAATCCTTGGAATAAAGTTAGGTACAGCAGAGAGAAAAAATGTAATATCTAAAAATACCAAAAAACAAAAAATAATGTACTTATATTTTAAGGGCTTTTTTACCTGTGTACATACTTTAACGCTTTGACTTACAACCAACCCCATGGAAGCTTATATTATTTTAGTTTAATGTTTAATTATTTTAAATAGTGTGGTAAATGTCATGAAATACACATACATCGGTACAACTTGAGTTCTTAAAATTTACAATATTAAACAGAATGTATATTATTTCTGTGTCTAGGATATATGTACAATATAGATTAGGTAAATTAAAAATAAGACAAAGAATCTGGAAGCTTTGTTTATACAAGTTCATCAACTCATCTCATTAGAATTACATGGATATTGTGACCTTATTGAAATATTCTAAGTTATTGATGGAAAGCAGTTTAAATATTAGAGATAGCCCTCTAACCATTGGATTACAAGTGATGGTCTATTCTAAGGACTTTGCTTTAGTAAATGATATTGCTGGGATTATTTTGTCTCAGTGTATTTTAATTTTGCTCTATTGTTTTATTTATTACAAGGAAAAAATAGTCTTTAGAGATCTACAAAATTATTTTTTGCCTAGTATTGTTAAAGACATAGTTTTCAGTTCATCCAAAGATAATTCAGGAAAAAATGCAAATTTCCATAACTTTTTATTCTGAGGAGTTTGTTAAGTAGAATTGATATAATGCTAGGCCTTAAATTCATCACACTTGAAGGTCAGGTGGTATAGTTTGAAAAACTAAATTTTGGCAGCTTAGTCAAAAATTTTTGTAAAAAAGATCTTCAGAATTCATAGTTATAAACAATAGAAAGTAAGATCACGTCTTTTGAATGTAAAGCACAAGGAAGGGAGTGCTGGTAAATGTCAGGACATACCCCAGCTGCAACACAGAAGTGATTTTATTTTAAGGAGACATGGCTCCTCATTATCACTTGTCCTCAATTCTCACCTTATCTTGCTCTCAGAGGTCTAGCTCCACAAGCCTGACAGTTGTCAACGAATAACAGACATATCAGGATGAACCTTCACATGGCTTTTGGGAAACTGCCATCAGTTTCTATGCCACAATAGTTGCTCCTTCTCAATTTTCTTTGTTAACTTTGCTTCATCACTTTCATGTCTCAGGAGTCACATCTCAGATGCTCTCTTCTCTCTCTTTATTCACACCTTTGGAGTTTTCATTCTGTCCTTGGCTTTAAAGATCATCTTTGTGCTGATGACACACAAATTATATCCACTTTTCCCTTGAACTTCAGATGTATATATACCTGTCTACTTGACAACTTTATTCTCTTGTCCTGTAGGTATCTCTAACTTAACAAATGTCCCCCAAGTACATTTTTTTTTTATTTCTTACCTTCAATATACCAATCCACATTCCTACCTGTCTCAGAAAGAGGATACTTCATTTTTCTAGTTACTCAGGACAAGCAGCTGGGAGCCATTTAAGATTTATCTTTTTCTCAAATACCACATTGAATCTGTCTACTGTTGATGCTACCTTTGATACTTGCCCAGGGTCTAAAGATTTCTTACCTATTTTTCCTTCGTCATCTTGACCCAAGCCACCATCACTGCTTAAATTACAGCAATCATTTTCTATTTACTTCCTTCCCCTGAATTCTTTCTCCTCTTTCAAACATTCCACTCAACACAGAAACGCAAATGAATCTTTAAAATGTTAATCAAATAATGTCACCTCTATGTTCAGATCTCTCCAGTGACATCTCATTTTATTTAAAGTATAGGGCAATGTTCTTAAAATGTCCTTCAAGTCCCATAATGTATGGGAATTTAATACTTCCATGACCTTAACTTCTATTTCCCTAACCATTGTTCAATGAATTGCACCCACACTGACTTCCTTGAAGGTTCATGAGCATGACAAGCACTTCCCCACCTCTCTTGTCTTTCTACTTAACCAGCAATGCTATTATCTATACCTCTGACTTTAAGTTTTTCACGTCTCTGTCCAGATATGGCCTTATAATTAATTTTTTCCTCTTACATGCTATGTAAAAACTAACTCTTCCTCAATCTTGTCAGGATGTCAGTTCTTCCCCAATTGATCTATAGATTCAATGTAATTCCAATCAAAATCCCAGAAAGTTATTTGATGGATATTGACAAACTGATTCTAAGTTCATATGAATGGAGAGGTAAAAGACACAGAATAGCCAATGTGGTAAGGAAGGAGACAAACGAAGTCAGAAGACCGATGCTACACAAACCCAAGACTACAAAGCTGTAGTAACAAAGAGAGTGTTGTATTCTGGTTTCTCTTCAAAATGCACAGATCTTCCACCTTTTACAGAGAGAGCATGGTGTGGGTGAAAGCATAGACAGGTAGATGAATGAAACAGAATACAAAGCCCAGAAATAGTCTCCTGTAAACACAGTCAACTGGTCTTTGATAAAGGAGCAAAAGGAATGATATAATGGAGCAGCATTAGTCCCTTTATGTCTTCAACAAACTGCTCTGGAACAACCAGAAATACACATGCAAAAAAAAAAATGAACTCAAGCCCAGACCTCATAACCTTTAGAAAAATTATCTCAAAATGAATCATTGTCCTAAATGTAAAATGCAAAACTATAAAACTCCTAGAAGATAACAGGAGAAAATCTAGAGGACCTTGAGTGTGGAGATGCAACTCAAATAGTAATAATGAAAAAGATCCATGAAAGAAATTGTTGATAAGCTAGACTTCATGAAAATGGACAATTTTTGCTTAGCTAAAGACAATGTCAAGAGAATGAGTGGCCATAGACTGAGGAAAGTATTTTTAAAAGGCACATCTGAAAAAGAATTGTTATCTAAAACACACAAGGAACACTTAAAATAAGAGAACAGACAATCCAATAAACTAATGAGCCAATCTTAAAAGAGCTCTTCAGAGAAGATACACAGATGACAAATAAGCAAATGAAAAGAGGGGTGGGCAATATCATAGTCGTTAGGAGAATGCAAATCAAAACAATGAGATACGAGTACATATCCATTAGAATGGCTAGAATCTGCAACACTGACAAATGATGAAGATGGTGGGGATGTAGAATAGTAGTCATTCTCCTATATTGCTGGTGTGAATACAAAATGGTACAGTCACTTTGGAAAACAATTTAGCAGTTTCTTACAAAACTAAATATAATTTTACTATGCGATCTAGCAAAAATGCTACTTGTTATTTATTTACCCAATGAGTTGCAACTTAGGTCAACAGAAAAACCTGCATATGTTTACAGCAGCTAATTGCTAAAACTTGGAAGCAACCAAGATGTCCTTCCATGGGTGAATGAATAAATAAACTGTGATATGTCCATACAATGGAATGTTATTCAGAACTAAAAATAAATGAGCTACCAATTCATAAAAATATATAAAAAAGACTTAAATGCATATTAGTCAGAGAAGTCACATACATCAGCATAATGTATAATTCCAACAGTATGGCATTCTGAAAAAAACAAATTTATGGAGCCTAAAGAAACATTGATTGCCACAAGTCTTTCTAAGGTTAATCCTGTCCTTTGAAAGGTAAGGGATCTTTTTGTCTTCTTTCTGCTATATATATATATATATATAGATTTATAATAACATGACTCACTTTTGGTGACATTAAATTTTGTGAGCTACTTAGGTGATAATGTGATTGTGGAGGGGATACAGGTATGCATGTACGTATGTGTGCATGTATGTATTTAAAATAGAGCATTATGTTAATCTCAGCTCTTCACTTAAACTCTTTAAGCCTAAATTTTCTTCTGTCTTAACTGAGGATAGTAATGCCTGCATTGCAAATCTGTGGTGAGATATATTAGTTTTCTATTGCTATGTAATAAATTACTTCAAACTTAGTGTCTTAAAGCAACACAAGTTTGTTATTTCACAGTTCCTGTGGGTCAGCATTCTCGGCATAGAATAATGAGTTCCCTGTTCATTTCTCACTGAATAAAATCAAGATTTTGGAGCGGTTCAAGATTCTCATCTGGATCGCTCCTTCTTCTCATTCAGGTTGTTGGCAGAATCCGTTCCTTGTGGTTGTAGGATTGAGGTGCTTCTCTTTTTGCTGGCTGTCACTTGGCGTTCACTCTGAGCTCCTAGAAGTTACCCTCAGTTCTTAGCTGCGTGTCCCTCACCTTACGCAGTTTAAAACATGGTGATTTTCTGGCGTCTAGTCCACCAATAGAGTGTATATTGCTCCTTGTCTCCTTGAAGGACTCACTTGAATAGGTCATGCTCACTCAGGACAATCTCCCTTTGGATTTAACTCAACCTGAAGTGATTGGGGACCTTAATTACTTCTACAAAATCTATTTACCCCTCTAATGTAATATAACTAAGGGAGTAATAGCCATCATAAGCAGAGGTCCCACTCCCACGGAAGGGGAGGGATGATACAAGGGCAGGAGTTATTGGCGGCTATCTCAGAATTCTGCCTACTATGTGAGAATTAAAAGAGTTATTATCTCTGAGGCTTTTCTGCATGCTTTATACACAGAAGGTACTTGATAAGGGAGCTCTGTTCTAATCTTCCTGATTTTTAACTTCTAAATATGTAAATGTGTTCATACTTTTGGGAGTACCTTGTACTTTTGTGATATTTATAATTTAGAAACAAATTACTGATTACACAGTTCACATAAAAGTATTCTCAGGTCTTGAATTAAAGAAGACACTGGTAAACTGTGTGAAATACTTGTTCTATTTTACTCCATTTTAACTGACTATTTCTTCACTTGAGCAATTTGCCCATTACATCTCTTAGGGGACAGAGAAAATTGTACTTATAAGATGTTGCAAAAGGAAACTTTCATGGCCTTCAAGTACAAGCTACATTATTTATTATCAGATCAATGTTCTGGCAGTGTTGCTTGTAAGTAGATATACTGATTTAATCTTAAAATCAGTCAGGTGAGCTGAGTTTTGCCTTGAGCTATAGAATAAAGAATGCGTCTTATTTTGCCAGTACAGTTAAAGTCAAGCTCATTGAAGAAACTAGTCAGATTCACAGCTATAATTAACAATATTACTCTGCCTCTGTGACCAAAATAACTTAATAAAAATGTAAAATTTTAATTGAAATTATTCTCATAAACTTAGCCAGAAAATTTTGGCAAACACAGAATTCTCAATTTTCTTTAGAAGAAAATTATTATCTCAGGGTATAAGTTAGTTATTTATGCTATGTCTATAGATATGAAAGTACTTAATACATAACTTCTCTTATAAGATGCTCAGCTTTTTGTAAATATCAGCAAATTGTGAATGTCATCAACTTATCAGTATTGCATGGTAAAATGTAATAACTTCATGAAAACACGCTGAGGTAGACTGTTAAAAATATTTATACACTAGAATTAAGATAATTATGATATACAGTATAGGAAAGTAAAAAGAAGGGGGTCATTTGAAAAGATTACAAAGTAAACTAACCAATCTTTGCAAGTGGCATATTCCATTTGGGCAAAAGAGAATACCGTGTTCTCAGTAGAGAAATGCATCTGGTCAAGGGCTATCCAAAGTCGATGTCATGACCCAATTGATTCTCTGTGCACCACCCCGACCCTTAATCCACATCCTTTTATCTTCATTATTAGAGCCACATGACTACCATATCTAGGATAAACCATATCTCAAGTCATGGTACCAATCTAATGCTTAATTTTTGATAAGTGCCTTTTATTTGATCACTAGATTTAGTTTCAGCTGAACTTTGCTATTTTTCCTGTTACTGTTAGTTTTCATTATATTCTCTACCCTACACTCACTGATAAGTGCTTTCTTGCCTGAAAGTCCCACTTTTTCTCTAAAGAAGTACAGATATTCACCAAATCCAAACCCTGAATACTTAATTGCTTGGATTTTTGTGTCACTAGTTTTTTAGTCTATTCCACTGAATAAATCTCTCACTATCTTCTACTACAGCCAATAATTTCCAAATACTATAATTTTTCCATAATCAGTGTTATTTTCAAATACTATACATCCTTTTATTATGCGCAAGTAGATTTGATAGTTATTTTTATATATTTAGTTTTCTAGTACTGGCTTTACTTGTCCTTCTCAAACTAACCAACAAATTCAAGAGGAGGAAGGACTCACAGGCTGGCTTTACGAGGTCAGCATATTCCTATTCCAAAATCAGATAAAGACACTACAAAGAAAGAAAATTATGGGCCAATATCCATGATGAACATAGATGCAAAAAACCTGAACAAAATATTAGCAAACCAGATACAGTGATACATTAAAAAGATTATACACCATAATCAAGCAGGATTTATTCTGGGGATGCAAAGTTGGTACAATATCTGAAAATCAATAAACATGATATACCACATAAACAAAATGAAGGATAAAAACCACATGACCATATTAACAAATGAAGAAAAAGAAGTTGATAAAATTTAGCGCCCACTTATGATTAAAAATTCTCAGCAAAGTGGGAATAGAGGTAACATACCTCAACATAGTAAAGTTCATTTGTGACAAAACCACAGCTAATATCATACTCAACAGGCAAAATCTAAAAGTGTTTTTCTTAAAATCAGGAACAAGACAGAGATGTGCTTTTACTGTTCTTATTCAACATAGTACTGGAAGTCCTAGCCAAGCAATCAGACAAGAAGAAGAAATAAAAGGCATTCAAATTGAAAAGGAAGGAGTAAAACTGTCATTATTTGCAGATGAGATAATATCATATGCAGAGAACCCTGAAGAATGTACTAAAAAACTTCTAGAACTGATAAATGAATTCAGTAAAGTAGCAGAATACAAAATACCCAGAAATCAGTTGCATTTTCATATAGCAATAAGGAACTGTCAGAAAGAGAAACTAAAAAATAATCCCAATTACAATTGCTTCAAAATATAAAACATCTTGGAAAAATTAGTGAAAGTCATGAAATACCTGTACTTAGAAAATTACAAGTCACTGAAGAAAGAAATTAAGAAGGTACGAATAAGTGAAAGCACATACCATGTTCATGGATAGGAAGAATTAACAGAATTAAAATGTCCATACTACCCAAAGCAATTTATAAATTCAATATAATTCCTATCAAGGTACCAATGGACTATTTCACAAAACTAGAACAAATATTCCAAAAATTTGTATGGAACCACAAAATACCCCAAATAACCATAGGAATCTTGAGAAAAAAGAACAAAGTTGGACAAATCATGCTACCTGATATCAAACTATACTACAATGCCATAGTATTCAGAACAACATGGCACCGGCATAAAAATAGACATACATATCAATGGAACAGAAATAAACCCACACGTTCATGGTAAATCAATATTTGACAAAGGATGTAAGAACATGCAATGAGGTAAAGATTGTCTATTCAATAAATGCAGTTGGGAAAATTGAACAGATATGTGCAAAAAATGAAAGTAGACCATCTTCTTACACTGCACACAGAATAAACTCAAAATGGATTAAATAATTAAATATGACTCAAAACCATAAAAATCATAGAAGATATAGGCAGTAATATCTCGGACATTTCTAGTAGTAAAATGTTTACTGATACATCTCCTTGAGGAAACAAAGTTTAAATAAGTGAAACTACATCAAACTAAAATGCTTTTGCACAACAAGGGAAACCATAAACAAAATGAAAAGAAAACCCACTGAATGGGAGAATATGTTCACCAATGATACATCTGATAAGAAGTAATATCCACAATTTATAAGAATCTCATACAACTCAAAACCAAAAAAGAAATAATCCAATTAAAAAAATGGACAAAGGACATGAATAGACACTTCTCCAAAGAGGACATACAGATGGCTGATAGACATATGAAAAGATTCTGAACATCACTAATCATCCGAGAAATGCATATTAAAACCACAATGAGATATCATCATCTCACACCTGGAAGAATAGCTATCATCAATAAATCAACGAACAACAAATGTTGGCAAGGATGTGGGAAAAAGGAACCCTATCACACTGTTTGTGGGAATGCAGACTGGTGCAGCCACTATAGAAAACAGTATAGAATTTCCTCAAAAAATTGAAAAGGGAACTGTCTATGACCCAGCAATTCCACCGATGGGGTTATATCCAAAGAACCTGAAACAACGATTCAAAAGAATATTTGCAACCCTGTGTTCATTGCAGCATCACTTACAGTAGCCAAAATCTAGAAGCAGCCCAAGTGCCTTTCAGTAGATGATAATAAAAAAAGCTGTGGTGAATATACAATACAATACTACTCAGCCATGAAAAAGAAGACAGAAATTTGCCTTTTGTGACAGCATGGTTAGACCTGGAGAGTATTGTACTAAGTGAAATAAGCCAGTCAGAGAAAGACAAATACCATGTAACTTTACTTATGTATGAAATCTAATGAACCAAATAAACTAACAAACAAAATAGAAACAGACTCATAGATACAGAGAACAGATTGACAGCTATCAGATGAGAGGAAACTTGGGTGAAATAGATGAAGGAATTAACCAAAAAACAAAAACAAAAGTCTCATAGGCACACCCAACAACATGGTGATTAGCAGAGGGACAGGGAGGTGGGGGAGGTACAAGAGGGTAAAGGAGGGAGGGATAAATGGTGTTGGAAGGAGACTTGACTTTAAATGGCAAACACAATACAATATACAGATGATATATAATAGAATTGTACACTTGAATCCTATATAGTTTTATTAACCAATGTCATTACAATAAATTCAATAAAAATTTAAAAATAGAAAGACCTCAGGGTAAACAAAATAACGTTGGGTATGCTCAGTAATTTTAATACAGTGGTTTGAATACCCTCACATCAATAGATATTAATAATTTAGCATGGAGAGATAAATAACTGAATGAAGAGTTTTAATTTTGGTATTTATCTTGAAAGCAAGCATGAAGTTGTGAACCTTTTGTCAGATTTATCATTGCTTACAGCAATAACTGCATCTGTTCTTCATATCTCATTCTCCCCCTGGCGGTGACATGATGAGAGCAGATGGGCTCTATGCATAGCGAGAGTCCATGCTAGGGAAGAAGTCTGCGATTATGGATTTCAGAGCTTACACAGGAATTGCTGCACAGCAGCTCCTCCCCTCCCGAAAGAGGGGGAGATGCCCTTCTCTTGTCATCATAAAGGACTCCCCCCTGGGAGAAGAAGGGAAGGTCCTTAAATGTCTACAGTTCTTTTGGAGGCAAACAAATGCAATGCTCTGGGAAAATAAACCTGTAAATTTCTCTGCTGGTCTCCAACTTGGAAGGCATGCTTGCCTTTCAAACATCCTTTAACCCAGGTTGTAAGGAAGTTGTACTCAGACAACCCTGATCATTAGGAAACATAAACATATTTTCCCTAAAGTTTTCTTTGTTTTTCATGGTATAATTTATGTCCAAAGTTCCAGTTATGTACCACTCTATCAACTATTCTGATTACTCTTTCCAACAGGGGATAAGACCAATCAAGTTCATCGTATACAGCACTTAGCAAGGCTATTAGCAGCAGAAATCAGAGCTGTTGTTTGAGACCTCCCAGCCGTGTTGATCTTAACCATATCCCCCAGGGGTCTCAGATTCAGCCAGCTAAACAAATTCCATTAACTTTCAGAGTCTACCTTACCTTAGAAAGCCAGGTGGCTTGACCTGTCCACCTGGCTCGAGGCATTCATCCAAATACAGCAGGATATTTAATAATTTGTTCAGACTTCACCTTGGCCTACAAAGAGAAAGTCTGGGGCAATTATATCATTCATAACAAACCTGGCAATGAGTTGAGGCTGAACTGAATGCCTTCAAGGGCAGAAGTACTGTAATATATCACTTTAGCTAAAGTTAAGGACAGATTTCATATTACCCATTCTAATGAAATAAATCTCACTACAGGTAAAAATGCTCACAGAGTGTGCATCCGAAGAATTCCTTAAATACTTGAATGTTTCTGTTGAATACTCCTTGGTGCAAATCGAAGCTAGTTCCATTGACTAGAGCAGCTACAGCATATATTATGTGGTTTCAACTTAACTAAACACTTCTGAGACAGACCCTCTGCATCGAAGGCCTTCAAACAGCCAGACTCTTGGATTTTGCTTAAGACTTTGGAATGTTAAATAAAGGTTTTTCCCACTGGGATGAGGACCAGTTTTTCATGTAAAGGCAACTAATAGGAAAGAAGAGCTTCATTCTTCAATATTCCAAGTTCCTTTGACAACCAAGGCATCTATTTCTATATATCCATATAACTATATATCTATATTTTTTTAATTATCTTCCACCTTGCCAGCCAAAGCACTCACCCAAAAGTCAATATTCAGGCTGAAGAGTCTGTGTGTCTCTTTGTGTGTCAAGCATTTAATTTCACTAAGAGCTCAGTAGCAATTACGATTTATTTAAGGACCTTGAGATGGAGAGATTTTTGAATTATCTGAGTGGGCTCAATCTAGTCTCGAAAGTACTTACAAGAAAGAGGCAAAAGGATCAGAGTCAAGGAAGGAAGAGGTTAGAATGAAACCAGAGGGAGGAGAGATGCTCTTTGCAGGTGGAAGGAGGGGCCGTGAACCAAGAACCGAGCAGCTTCTGGAAGCTGAAAAAAGCAAAGAAACCGATTTTCCCTTTAAGCCTCCAGAAGCAATGCAAGCCTGCTGACACTTGGAATTCAGATTTCTGGCCTCTAACACGGTTAAAGAGTATATGTGTGTTGTTTTAAGACACCAAAATTTGATAATTTCTTCCATCAGCAATAGGAAACCAATAGAATTAGGAAGAAGTTACTGATTTATTAAGAAACAAGCTATATTCTTTTTGATCTATTTGAAACCATGCCCGTGTTTAATTTTAGCATATGTTTATCATTAAGTTTCTCAGAAACAATCTTGTATTTTTATAGAATTTTAGGTACAATGTTTACTATTGGCTCCAAGAGGCCATTGTAAAACAAATCAGAGAGCAGATGATTTGCTCACATACAAAATTAGTGTGGAGTCTATGGCATTAGGTCTATCACAAGAGAAATTGTATGTTAATAACATTTATTATTTCACCATGGCTAAGATGCTACACGTGTATTTTAGGTCAGAATTGGATATTTTATTTATGTATTTTATTCTGAATGGAATGGAGGTGATAAAATACTTCTAAATTTCCTCTAATTCAAAAGCATTGGAAGAATATTCTCTTCAATCATGTCCTTGCTGTGAAGGGAGTTTAGAAAAAAACTGCCTACTAAAAAGTATTTTTCTCACCTATTTAAGTAAATATTAAATGCTTTTTGTCCTAGGTTGGATAGCTCTGATTAGAGGGGTTAAGTGCCTAGTTTCCATGGTATATTTAGCAGTTCCCTGCAACCAGAATTTAGAGTGATATACAAAGTAAGCTCCACTGGTTAGCTGATTCAAGTATGTGATGAGGAACTTCGGCAGTGTGTGAGGCTGGAAAAGGGTCAGATCTAAATGAGACATATCAGCACATCAGTCTCTGGACTGGCTTCTTTTCAGCTACAAGTTGGGCATTTTTATTAAACTATCATTTTCCTTAATGATTAGCACTTTATCAGAGTCTTTTAAATCTCTGGCGAACAGAGGCTTGGCAGGTCTACTCTATTTGTCCATAGAATATATGTTGTCATATCTGATCATTAGTGAACAGGGCTTTGGTCCCCAAAGTTGCAACTCAGAGGAAGCTTGCAGTTGTGTTCAGCTAAAGTAACATTAAAAATAAGTTAATAATTTAGGATGGGCACACACTCTCAACTTAGCACATTTGATACTATCCCTTACCCTGGGCTATCTCCTTCTGTTAATTAAATACAACTCTTCTCCCAATTACACCATGTTTGTTAAAGCATCTTGAGAGCAAGAGAGTTGTCATTTACTTTTGTATCCTTTTCTTCACAACTTCTCCCTTCCCTATTGCTTTAAATACTGTTTAGTAAACATCAGTTAAATGATTGATGTCAATATGATTTCTACTATGTATTTATCTTTAAGATATCTTGACTACAGAAAAAAGTTAGATAGAATTGGTGTGAAGAAAAATATCCTGTCACCCAGTGATCCCACTTCTGGGAATATATCCTAAGAATCCTGAAACACCAATTTGAAAAGATGTATAAACTCCTGTTTTCATAGTAGCGATGTTTACAGTACTCAAGTTATGGAAGCAGCCACATCAGCAGATGAGTGGATAAAAAAGCAGTGGTACATTTACACAATGGAACACTACGTGACCATAAAAAGAAAGAAATCTTATGTTTTGTGACAGGATGGATGGACCTGGAGATTAATTTGCTAAGTAAAATAAGCCAGTCAAAGAAAGACAAATACCATATGATCTCACTTGTACATGGAATCTAACGAACAAAATAAACTGACGAACAAAATAGAGACAGAGGCATGGATACATGGAACAGACTGACAGCTATCAGAGGGAAGAGGGGAGGGAGGGTCGAGATGATAGAAAGTGAATGGATTAGCCAACGAATACGTCTGTGTAAGCCATTGACATAGTGTGGTGGGGACATAGGGGAGGGGAATGAGGACATCTGCAATAGTTTCAACAATAAAAAGAAGAAAAATTTCTACTAGATTGGTGAAGCATAGTTTCATAGACAACATTTCTCTGTTTTGAAGTTTTTTTGAAATAACTTATGTTTCCTAAGCAGAAAAATTTTCTATTTCTAAGTAATAATATTCTATTTTAAAGTGTCATAGTTTTTTTCATGCTCTTAACCATGTAAGAAATCTCCTATGCTGCAAAAGATAGTTGTGTGATGTAAATTCAATTTAGTATATTAAAAGTTTATTTTGTTTATTACTCAGTTTTATAAGGTTAAAAAGTTATTAAAATTTAAAAATTAAAATTATAAATGTATAAAAATTATGAAAACACTGCAGAACATAGCAACTACTGTAAGCACACATAGACAAAAAATAACTAAAAGAAAAAATTAAAAAATCATAATCTTGACATGATTTTAATATTGAGATGCCTCTGGACTTATATGCACACAACAATCTCATAAATTATCATATTACTGATCTTGATTATAATACTATTTCCGTAAGTTATTATTTTTATTTTTTACGATTCTAGCATTTTTTATTTTTCACTTATCTATTTTTACAACTCTTTTGGCTTATATATAAAGAAAGTAACAATGGGCCTTTAATACCAAACCTCAGAATTAGGCAGGCCTCCCATCCATATGACAATTACGGCACGGGAACTTCGATATTGTGCGTTACTTTTGCGATACCAAGAACTAGGATGCAAATGTCTTTGCTGGGATAAAAGAACTAGGATATATATTATAACATGAAGTATTGTAAGTATTAAGTATAAAATATTCATAGTGAAGCTATGAGAATCTTTTTATAATTCAATATCTTCTTGTATTATTATACTGTTTTTAAAAATTATTGTCTTTCTTATTATAAAAAGCTAACCACTAAATCCTGCACTTGAATTCCTATCTTGATGCTCTCATTGGCTTTTATACATGTTTGTTACATATCTAAGCATGTTTACATCCATGTAATATGAAAAACAGAGACATGTATTGAAGAAGATATGAGATATAAAAAACATTATACATAGGACAATGACAACTTCATTTCCCTTTAAAGTAGGCACCTTGGGATCTCACACAGTTCTCCCACTTGCCATCAGCTGCCCCGTCCTATTTTCTTGAATCTCATTCTCAGTCTGAAACCCTTCAATCTCTTACCCTTCAAAGGTGATTTTAGTTTTGGGAAAAGCCAAAAGTCACAGGGCACCGAATCTGGGCTGTAACAGGGCTGAGTTACCTGGTTGACTTGATGTTCGGCCAAAAAACTCTGCATGAGACGTGATGCATGAGCAGGCTCATTGTTGTGATGAAGCTGCCAATCACCAGTTGCCCATAGATGTGGACTTTGAATCACCCAAACAGTTTCTGTGGAGGAATGTTCAAGATTAATACAAAATCTGATGCAGATTCGTTGCTTTACTCACTCAGTCATTTTGAATGTGACAGCTACACAGTGCACATGCTTGCTCAATGGTGTCTGTCACCCCCACTGACTAGTACAGTGAAGTCATCATTGTTCACCCATTCCTGTCACTCTCCTTGGCTGCTGGGTTACATTGATGTCATACAAACCATTCCCATTATATTAACAATGGCTGGACTTTTCCAGACAGACCTTCATATTTCTTCGTCATGAGCTTCTAGAGATCTGAGATCATTCATTACTTATCTTTGGAGCACCAGCTTCCAACAATACAAGGCTGTAAGAATGCATGAAAGTGAAGTTAAATGAAACTTTACTGTTTAACTGAATTGGGCTCTCTTTGAGCTATAGCAAGTCTATGAAGTCTAGACTGTGTAAAATGAACTCTCCTATCGTGGGTATTGCAGTACCTTTTTAAAGTTCTGACCGGTAACATATTTCCACGAGTCATAGAAGAGAAACCACTTATTCTCGATTACTGATATTTTCTTCCATTTAGAACATCTATCCTCACTGCTGCCTCACTCTCCACTCACTCTTCCCCTAGGGAAGTGAAATGATTGTTGTGTTATTCTAGGTCTGGTACAGGCAATCAGTTACTCTATTCTGTGAAGCCACCTGCCTGCAGAGTCTGGTCCTCTGATTTTCTCCCAGCCAAAAGAGGCTTAGAGGTCAAGGCCCTGTTTAATTGGAAGATACCTGGAGGTTCTCAGCATGACCATGTCTGGACAGATTGTCTGTCTAATTCTACAGTTCACGGCTAGAAGTCCATAATTGCCTCCTACCCAGACCGTATCACATGTGCCATTTTGATCTTACTTTTGTTATGTTATTTAGAGCCTTAGGTTGTATAGGGCAAGTTTTTCAGCAGGGAGGCATGCAGTTTGGAGTTCAAATCAGAGTTGAAGAGTTGGTAACTTGTATGTCAATCAAGGGACTTTGACTTAGGTGGAGAATTGCATGGATCAAAGTGACTTGGCATGACTTCCGGCATTGGTGACACTGAACTATGAAAGGCAATGAGGATCTGCTGTAGTTAGAGTGGCAGTGGTTTTGCTTTGCTTGGAATGTTTATTGTGGCCTATATTGTGCCACATGACTTCTCTTAGTCACTAGGTTGACTTTTAACTGCTGTAGACTTAAACTTGAATCCTTAAGCAAGTGGAACCCATAGAATTTTGATGTTGGCAGTTCCCTATACCTTATGGTTCTTTTTATATGTGTTCATTTTTATAAAGAGAAAACTTCATTAAGATAGAATTAAATGGAAAAAATTCAGAGCACAGGCTCCGGGCCTTATGATACAGGCTATTGTAGGTTGACCTTAAATTGAACAAGCATAGGATGGACTATTTTGTAAGTGAGAATAAATTTGGAGTAGAAATTTTTTGCAGGACGGGACATCAGGGCACCTGCCTTCTACCTGAGAAACAGAACACTGGGGAGCATCTAGATTCACATTGCTTAGATGTCCTTCACATATTGCATTCTGCATTCAGGGACAAGAGTGGACACTGTGTGAGGTGACCTTGGATTTCTGTGGCTTGTTCACAGGCTCAACATTCACCCCATACTACATGACCTAGAATTAATTAGGTTTTGCACTGATTACACAATCTATGATTATGTCTTTGGAGTCTCAAGTGATACTATTCTGAGCAGCACATGGCTGGAATGTTGGCCCTCCTTATAACTCTTGGGCATAAGCTTCACAAGCATCATAGAAGATTCAGTTCAAGAAATCCTTGAGGATAATTCTTAAACTAAAACAAACATGGAGCTTACACAACACTTGAGTTCTAGAAACACAAGTTTCAAATGGAAAAAGAATTTAAGAATTTTGAATATACTAAAAAGAAAATGACACCTCAGTTAAGGTTTTGTGACAGAAGCTGACTCCGTAATAAATTTCTGAACTTTAAAAGAAAGCAGCAATGATTCCAATGTACTCTCTAAATGCTCGCCATCCCCACACCTACGCTCACACACGCATCATAAAGATGGATTCTGGCGAAGGAGCTTTGACTAACAGCATAATGACAAAGCTAAAATCACTAAGCAGTGGGTCCTGCTCTTACAATCCTGGTAACACAAGTGCTCTAGGCTCTGGAGATCGGCTTGCTTTCTAAATTCAATGCATGTAGTGTCAGTTCCAGATAACCCTGTGTCCTTTACCAGTATATGTTCTTTAATAGTGAGTATATTAGAGTCTTACTATTGGAATACTACTACTCTTGAAGCTCTGACTGAGCCACATTCCTATCAGTTAGAGACAGCTTTGGTGGCAGTTGCACAGAAAGAACAAAGCATTGATACTTAATCCTTGATAATCTTTCTAGAAGACAAATACTTTATTAATAAATTAGATAGGTTACATTTTGGGCTCTATTTTTTAACATTAAATCAACATGAAAAAAGAATTCATCTTTGTATTTAAATTTGTTTGGCCTTTAATTCTCAAGAGAATTTAATTTGTGGCTGTAATTTTTCCATGAGATTTTGATAATAGAAAGTAGTTAATTCAATTGTAGGGTAACACTATTGGAGCATTATATTAGAATATCTTTGTGAGGTCATTTTTATCTCATTGAAGGGCTTTTGATAGGCTGTATTGAAAAATAAGGCTAGAAGAACATTAGAATAGAAAGTAAAAGAAGGAATAAAGTTTCAGACTTGGTTGCAGAATGGCCTTGAAGCTAATGTAGTGTGCTCTTATAACCCATTTCAGGACCTTACATTTTCCACGAGCATTTGTAAAGGAACAGTCCTTCTTTTTGGGTCCTTCTTTCTCTGTCCCAATAGAATGAATCATCCTCTTTGGGGATTTAATGATTGAGCACAGTGGATTAAAACAAAAAACAACAGCAAAAAAAAAAAAACAACAGCAGGCTTTTTGAGAGGCTACATTGTTTTCCTTTCTCATGACTACTTCCAAGTTGGGGGAAATGCATTCATGTGACTCTTGGACTCTGTTCTTTCAGGTGCTGACTTATCTCATTAGTGAGGATAATCCAAGTTTCACAGACAATATGACTCAAATCCTCCGTTATTGGGGATTTGTTGGTCTGCAAATCTTGGCTCCTTTCAGACTTGCATCAAACTTAGTAGATAAAGGGCTCTACTCTCTGGAGAAAGCCTTCGATTGGCTAGAGCAAGACTGTGTGGAAAAGTCTGTAACTGATGTTGAGCATTAACAAGCCCCTTTTTGCTGTGCACCTTAGCTGTGTTCTAAAACCACACTACCATGAACAAACCTTACTAGCCTTTTACTCTCCATCTGATGGACTCCTGATTATCTTTCATTTGTTTCAGAATATGATTTTTTCATAGATGATTTTTACCATCTATTAAAACTCCAAAAACTCTCAGGAATTATGACCATTAGTTTAATTGTTCCCGTGTCACTTTTTTTTTTTTAAGATTTTATTTATTTTCAGAGAGAGGAGAAGGGAGGGAGAAAGAGCAATGTATGGTTGCCTCTCACATGGTCCTCATTGGGGACCTGGCCCGCAACCCAGGTGTGTGCCCCAACTGGGAATCGAACCGGGACCCTCTGGTTCCCAGCCCGCGCTCAATCCACTGAGCTACACCAGCCGGGCCCATGTCACTTTTTAAAAAATAATTTTGGAGAGTAAAAGATAAAGAGCATATATGAATAAAAGAGTTATACCATGAAGGAAGTTGGAAAATCATTTTAAGAGTATTAGTTATGACTTTGACTAAAAGAGACATTTCAGGCATAAAGTTATTGAAGATTCTAAAATTTGTCTTTATTACAAACATTCATGAAAAAACCCAACCAATTGTTTAGTTTAGATAAGTGTCTAAAATAATGGTTAAATATATTTTTAAGATCTTTACTTTCAAAGACATGTACTTTCTCAAGAAGAAGGAAGTTGTTGATATTTTAACAGAATAACTGAGATCCTGGTCTATAATGGCCTGATGGTAAACTAGCTGAATGCAGTCAAAGAGAGCATCGATATTACTACTGACGTGGTCAGGTTTCATGACTTCAGCCAAGGAATTAATGTTAACCTACTGATTGAGATGTTTGTTTAAAAATTCTCAGAGTGTGTTACATTAAAGGCCCATCTCATCATATAACTATGTACTGATTTTCCCATCTTCTGATGTTTTGAATTGGTTGTTTTTATCCAAACAACTCTCCTCCTTAAATTTCAGCTACAATGTTGTTGTTCAAAACCATTACATCACTTAATAGAACAAAAACTTGAGAGAATAGAAGAAATAAAAAATACTGAAAGAGTATGAGGTTAGAATTCATTACAAATATTGACAAGCTATGACAAAATATTTCAATATATTTTTATCATTCCCAAGTGAATGATTATCAGTGTGATACAGGTTATTCAATTCCATAAATATAAAATTTGATAGTAACTATTCTGTTTACTTTTCTTACTGAAAAGACCATATGTTTCATATTTATTTTTAAAGGGCAAAAATGTAGTTTAAATGTGAATTGAACTCAGAAACTAAATCCAATATATAAATTTCATTATGTGGAATACAACAAGTTATCACTTTTCAATGTGTCAAGACATTGGTGATTTTTTTAGTTTGATTTTCATAGTTGATCTCTTGATTTAAAAGGAGAAAAATTCTAAATGGATATGGATTGATCTTCTCTTCAGATATGCTTTTCTCTGAGCAAAAATTGGTTGATTCTTCCTAAGTGTACAGTTATAAGGTTCATAGATATGTGTATCATTAAAAATAAATGGCAGCAAGAGAAGCTTCAGTTTTATATGCTGCCTGCTTATTTGAGTTTTATGTTGTAAGGAATGTTAGTAAAAATAATAAAAAACAGAAATTATATTATTTCATATTCCACTTGCAAATATGAGAAAACATTTTAATATCTGCATAAATATCTTCATCTGTGATGACCATGGCAGTTTGAACTTATGGAGTGTAAATAGCCATACATTTCATGTAAATTGAATAATCTATTAAAAATAACTGCCTGGCATTTATACATTTATATCAAAAAGATTCCAAAACAGTAAGAAATGAAGCAAAATGGATTCAAAGGGGACTATTTAAAAAAGAAACAACATTTTTGATGCTATTCAATAAAAGAAAATTTAGAATCACTGAATCAGATGTAAGTTGGCAACATTTCTTATACTAATTCATTAGCAAAATAAGTCTTTATAGAATCGTTGCTCATGTTGGAAGTATGTAATGAGTGAAAATAAGAAAGCATATGTGTGAAAGCTGTCAGTGCTCGAAGCAAATTCAGAAGCAAAAATAATAAAAAGAATATAACCATCTTGACTTACATGCTAATCAGGATGATTTGTTATCAGTTAGCAAGTAAAGTTAAAGGTAAAGTATATCAAATCATTGAACAGAGTGGAAAATTTCAGAGGAAAGTTTAGCTAGTACACACCTTAAAATGCTCAAATTAAATCTACTTGAAAATACTGCAGTAAAAGCTGAATTTTACATTTAGCAGTGTCTTTAATAAATTAATTTTGCACAATACTTTCATTGTATTTCTCAAGTGATAAATTTCTTTGAATTTTAAATTCAGAAATTTGAACAGAGATCATTTCATCCAACTGCTCATGTTATAGATGAGAAGAGCCGTGTGGTTATTGAAATATCTTGTGGTCGCAAAAGCCAATCCTAGAGAAATGAGCACTATAACCCAGTTTTCTTGAATTTCAGTCCAGGTAGCAGGCCCAGAATTAACCATCTGAAGGTACCACAGGAGCCCAAACAATGGCCAAGAGGATGCCCAAAGTAAAAACAGAAAAATTGGTTATGTATTGTAAGACTCAGAGTCAAGGACTAGACATTCTTCTGGTTGAAATAGGAAAACCCATGTGAACTTGCCCAGCTGGGAAAACTCCCAGCTATGAGGCAGGAGACAGAAACAATATCAAAGCCAGTTAAATAGCTTAAACGCCACTAGAAAGCATTCTCTGGTGTTCCAGACCTGATCCTAATAGAAAATTCTGCCCCTTCAAATATATGTATGTATGTATGTATATTTATAAAAAACATAAAAATATAAACAAAATATAATTTATTACATCAATAACAAACCACATTAATATAATTCATTAAATATATTGATTAAATAAATAAACAATTTATTAAACAATTAATTAAATATATTAATATACAAATATATACCATGCAGAAATATATATTTACAAAATCATACAAATATATTTTCACCAAAGATTATGACTCTAATGCCACAAAATCCCACTTTTCATTGAAAGTTAGTAGATTCTCTTGAAAGAATGTTTCTTCATTTGCTATATGCTCTTTCCCAGAGACTTCAAAACCCCAGAAACTGTAAATAATTGTTTTCTTTGCCTCGTTTTCTCCAGTTAAATCGTAGCTTGTTAGGAAGATGGCTTATCACATTAATGTTTTTTTTAAAATTTTATTTATTTTTTATTTTTTTAACTATATTTTATTGATTATGCTGTTACAGTTGCCCCATTTCCCCCCTTCCTTCCCCCCTACCCCTTACCCCCCTTTCCCCTCCCTTCAGTTTTGTCCATCGGTCATACACATAAGTCCTGCTCCTGTATTTCCTATACTGTTCTAACCTCCCCCCGTCTGTTGTCTACCTCCCATTTATGCTACTTGTTCTGTGCCCCATTCCCACCCTCTCCCCCTACCACTCCCCTGTTGATATTCCTCCATACCTCATATAACTCCCTTCAACATTTCATACAATAAAGGCTGGGTGGTGATGAACTTCTTGAACTTCTTGAACTTGACCTTATCTGCAAAGCACTTTCTCTGCCCTTCCATTCTAAATGAAATCTTTGCTGGATAGAGTATTCTTGGATGTAGGTCCTTGCTTTTCATGAATTGGAACACCTCTGACCAGCCCCTTCTTGCCTGCAAGGTCTCCTTTGAGAAATCAGCTGACAGTCTTATGGGGATTCCCCTATAGGTAACTGTCTCCTTTCCTCTCGATGCTCCCAGGATCCTTTCCTTATCTTTGACCTTGGGTAATGTAATTATGATGTGTCTTGGTGTGTTCCTCTTTGGGTCCAACTTCTTTGGGACTCTCTGAGCTTCCTGGACTTCCCGCAAGTCTATTTCCTTCGCCAGCTTTGGGAAATTCTCCATCATTATGTGTTCAAATATTTTTTCAATTCCT